>LNAR01002090.1:0-80643 GCA_001630585.1 Pseudogymnoascus sp. BL549 | reverse complement strand
ACTCCCTCACTCCCTCACTCCCTCACTCCCTCACTCACCCCTCGCCGCCTCCAAAGGCTCCACATTCCAAATACTCTCCGCATACTCATTAATACATCTATCACTCGAAAAGAACCCCATCCTCGCCACCGCAAGAATACACTTCCCCACCCACTCATCCTGATCCCTATACGCCGCATCCACCAGCTCCTGCGTCTGCACATAACTATGAAAGTCGTCCGACACGAGATAGTAATCCCCATGCTCCTCCACCGCCACGATCAGCGCGGCGAAGTTGTCGGCGGGCCCGAAGGCAGAGGTGCGAATGTAGTCGAAGACCGCAGAGAGGTCGGTGTCGAGCGGGGGCGAGGAGTAGGTGTGGGTGTGACGCAGGTCTTCGACGTCTTCGGCTAGGTTACCGAAGAGGAAGATGTTTTGCTCGCCGATTTCGCGGGTTATTTCGATCTGGGGTGGGGGTTAGCGGGTGGGTAGGAGAATAGGGGTTTAAAACGGGGGGAGGGAAGGGGAAGAGGAAGGGGAACTCACGTTAGCGCCATCGCATGTGCCGATGATGAGGCCACCGTTGAGGACGAACTTCATGTTGCTAGTTCCCGAAGCCTCCGTGCCGGCCGTGGAGATGTGCTCGCTCACGTCGCTGGCGGGGATGATGATCTCGGCCTTGCTGACATTGTAGTCCTCGATAAAGATGACCTTGAGGAGATCACCGACGTCCTTGTCGTTGTTGACGACGGACCCAACGCTGTTGATCAGGTGGATAATGGACTTGGCCATCCAGTAGCCCGGGGCGGCCTTGCCTCCGAAGATGGACACGCGCGGGGCGAGCTTCTTGCGCTCTTCGGGCGACAAGGACTTGATGGTGATGTATCTGTGGATGACGCCGAAGATGTTCATCTGTTGGCGCTTGTACTCGTGTATGCGCTTGACCTGGATATCGAAGAGTGCGTGGGGGTTGACGACGACACCAGTGGTATCCTTAATGTGCCTAGCAAGTCTGACCTTGTTGGCAAGTTTGATCTCAGCCCACTCTCTCTTGAACTCTTTGTCATCTGCAAATTCCTCAAGCTTGTTCAGCAGAGTGAGGTCCTTGAGGAACCCAATGCCGCCAGTCTTGGAAGCAATAAGGTCCGATAGACGCGGGTTGGCCTGGTGCAACCATCTGCGCGGGGTGATGCCGTTGGTGACATTGGTGAAGCGATCTTCCCCGAAAATCCTGACAAAGTCTTTGAAGATAGTAGTTTTGATGAGATCCGAATGGAGCTCAGCGACTCCGTTGACCTTGTGGGAACCGACAATGGCCAAATACGCCATGCGGATCATCTTGGGAGAAGATTCCTCAATGATAGAGACGCGAGCAAGCAACTCGCGCTCCTTTGGGAACTTGCGCTCCACTGCTTGGAGGAAAAATAGGTTGATATCATAGATGATTTGCAAGTGTCTAGGTAGGAGGTTCTGGAACAGTGGAACGGACCACTTCTCCAGCGCCTCAGGGAGGACAGTGTGGTTGGTGTAGCCGAATGTCTTGGTAACGATGGACCAGGCATCTTCCCAAGCGAGCCCTTCGAGATCAATCAAGATGCGTTGAAGCTCGACAATGGCAAGGGTTGGGTGGGTGTCATTCAACTGGATGGCGACCTGGTCAGGGAACTCCTTCCAGGCACGCTTGCTCTTCTTGAATCGTCTCACGATATCGTATAGTGAAGCAGCAACCCAGAAATACTGCTGCTTCAAGCGGAGCTCCTTGCCACGCTCGAGGTTATCATTGGGGTATAGAACAGCAGAGATCGTCTCAGCACGCTGCTCGTCGGCAACGGAGCTAAAACGCAACGTTAGTTAAGATATAAACACTATAGCTTTGACCAACTTACCTCTCGTAGTCACCGCTGTTAAATTTCTGGAAGTCAAATTCCCCGCTTGCTGCTTTGCTGGACCAGAGACGCAGGTTGTTCACAACAGCAGTGTCGAACCCTGGAATGGGAACATCATATGCAGTCGCCTTCACAATTTCACCTCCCTCCCATTCCGCACGACTCTTGCCATTCTCATCATGGTACTTCCTAACCTCGCCATAAAATTGGATCTGCGGGGATAAATCAGCCTTATATTCCCGCTTAAACACCCAACCGGGGAATTTCTCACATCGACAACAACATCGTGTCTAGGGAACTCCCAAGGATTGAAGTCCAGCCAGTAATCCGGGACCTCGACCTGGTATCCATCCACAATCTCCTGCTTAAAAATACCATATCGATACCTCAGACCATATCCCCAAGCGGGGTAGTTGAGCGATGCAAGGCTATCCAAAAAGCATGCTGCAAGGCGACCAAGGCCGCCGTTGCCAAGCGCAGCATCATGCTCCTGCTCGATAATGTCTTCAATGCGGAATCCCAGGTCCGCCAGTCCCTCTGATATCCTTATTAGCACTATTATCCCGTACAACTTGCACCAGAAGACTCACCCTTGGCGACATTCTTCAGCCCAACATTCAGCATAGCATTATCCAGAGCCCTCCCCATCAAGAACTCAAGCGAGAGATAGTACACTCTCTTCCCATCCGCAAAAGTCTGTCTCTGCTGTGTACTATTCCACTCCGTGATAAGGCGGTTTCGGAACGCCAAACTGGCAGCGGCATATGCGGCCGTCTCATCGCAGTTGAACATGCTCCGCGCGAGCGTCGTCTCGACATGGCGTACGACTTCCTTCTCAAAGTCTTCGGCATTCGTGAAGGGTTGTGTGTGGTACTTCTTCCAAGCGGTGCGTTGATTTTCCGGGATGGAGGCTACGAAGCAGAGAGATGTGAGTTTGTGTTTGATAAACAGACGAGAGAGAGAAATGAGAAGCATAACCTACCTTCCACGCTCTTAATCTCCCCAGCTCCAAAGCCAGTCAAAGTCCTCTTATGCTTCGGGCGAGTGAACCCCGGTGGCCCAACAGGCCCCTTGAGATCCGAGATGGGAGCACCAGTGCTCGGGCGGCGTTCACGACGAGGAGAAGTAGGCGACGCCATGATGAAAGCTTGATAATGAAATTGATAATCCGATGAAAAGGATGAAAGAGAGCAAAGGAAGCTCCCTCGATCAAGACGGTCGGGGTCTTAATATATACGATTTGTCCGTCTTGCAGGAAGTGGGAAGGCGGGCTGGAAGGTCGGTCGTGCGGGGCTCGAGTATGCAGCTGTCAGCACGTTTGGCAACAGCTCCCCCGCACCTCACTTATCGGGGCCGCCGTTATCCTTTCTTACAACAGGATACTATGGCGGAATGTTACACGCATAAATGAAATACACATAAGCCCGGTATCCTATTTTGAGCTTTGGTCCTTACAGCCTGCTATTTTCTGATACAGCAGCGCGAATACAGTACTGTAGGGGATCTATGTACACCCTCACAGCTCCCTGAGCTCTTATCGGTGTCGTCATGTTTGACACGACGATCCATCCGCCTGTCAGTCCAGCACGGGCCTGTACGCGAACATATCCGCTTAGCTGCCTGCGCAATGCAGCTCCGTCTCACATTGCTGTTCTGGGGTTGGCCAGTTCTCCAGCTTCGCTCAGAGATGCATGCAGGACGTGAGACTTCCGCCGAGCAGCTCGAGTCATGGCAGCAATTTCAGACAGAGACACTTTATCACTTATATATGGAAGCCGGAGTTTCTTCTGTTTGATCATCAAGCGTAGCATAATATTATCCGGGTTATTATATTTGACTCCTCGCGCATCCGTCCCGCTGCTCCTTATACGCCCCGGGTCTGCCGTCCAGGCGTTTGCGAGACATATCGCCTTCTCACGTCTTATAGCTTTCGCTCAACAGGGCCCTCCTCCTCCTCCTCTTCCTCCACCTATTTATCCCCATAAACAAAACAAAATACTTAAATGGGTATGCCACGTGTCAGTGTCAACGACGACTGCTCTCCAAACTCTGCCTCCTTCCCATCCCATCGCCCCTAAACAAACCAAAAAAAAAGTAAGATGTTGCCCCCCGTTTTGTGACCAATTGTTACGACGCGCCCATAAAGCCGTGCCAAAGATGGTGGGTGTGGCTATCGACAGCTGCGCCATAACTCCATTTGCAAGGCTCTGGAGAAGATGCCTGCAATCCTGCTACCCAGTTCGTGAAATAAATGAAAAATTCAGATGCATGCATTATAATGCCACTCAAAGAATGCCCGAGTCTTTCAGAGCATTCTGTAGGATCGTCTCCTTCACTGCCGCGAAGACAAGTCGAATATTCGACGTATCGGTGGCCTGTGTAAGACTTTGATGTTGTTAGTTCGGTGCTAGGTGGAAAGTTGTTGGTGGACTTACTGTGGATATAAATTCAGATGAGCTCTGTTGACTTGATTGAACCGCCACAAAAGATACTTTGCTGCTCTGTTCACGTCGTTTCCGCCAGAATAATCCGGGAAGTAATTCCCTAGCGGGGACCTGCCCAGCTTTTGCTTAAACAGATCGAACTTGTTGAGGAACAGGATGATACTGGTCCTCATAAACCATCGCGAGTTGACGACCGAATCGAAAAGCACCAAACTCTCCATCATTCGGTTCTGAGACTGTTAGATACTGCCTTGCAATGGCTAGTGACAGACATACCTGATTGCTCTCTTCCAGTAATACCTGATCGTATTCGCTTAATGCTACGCAGAAGATGATAGACGTAACGTTCTCAAAGCAATGAATCCACTTCTTCCTTTCACTCCTCTGTCCACCGACATCGAACATGCTATGGAGGTGTTAATGCGTATACAAAGCCTCGGGTATATCATATCTACTCACTGTATGCCTAATTGACCCATCGAAAATCTGGTTTCATATATACCTGTAGTCTTTGTTCTGGCTCTGAGTACATCAGCCTCGATAGGAATATATTCCGGTGCTGCTATCCTCAGTGACTCTTCAAAGAAACTAAAACAGTTGTTAGTATAAGCAAAGCAATGTGGGGATGAACGCCTACTATGGTGCAGAATCCATCAAGTAGAATTCGCTTTGCCTCTGTAACAAAATCTCCATATTGGGATCCTTCCATATCGACAGCACAGCCGTCCCAACTTTCTTATCCAAAGGGATATGTGGGTCTGGATCGACCTGATAGTCCACGAGATAGTCGCAATATTCGATGTTCTCAGGGTTCTTTGGCACTATGTCAAATTGCCTCATGGCTCCAATCAACGCCTTGGCACAATCGATAAGATTCTTGTAGATCGTCAGTCGATACAACGCCAATTCGTCCATCGAATAACCATTCTGATGGATAATCTTCATCTGTTTCACGATCGTTGACTTCCCACTCTCTCCGGAACCTACAAACACATGAGCCACTCGTCAAAGTACCAAAGTCATCAAAACTCACCCAGCAACAGGATCTTGCATTCCCGACGCAAACGTCGTGCATCCGCCGCGATCCCCTCATCTATCATCTGGCTCTTCTTCTTGGACTCGGCGTCTTCGCCATTCGAGCTCATACACACACCCATCTTGGCCGTGTGGGGGCTACGGTGTGCGCAAGAGCTCTGCGCAGTGCTAGATCCAAAGCGATGGATCTACCAATTGGATGCAACGTGTCTGCGGCGCCGACTGGAAGAAGCACGCTGCCACGGATGGTGGAAGGCACTTCCGGTCGTTGATGGTTCGCCGCTCGTTGTGACTTTGCGTTCGAGTTTGGGGTCGGGCTGGGCGTTACGGAGGATGACGGCAGGGGTCCGAGTGCGGGCTATAGCGACCGCGCGGTTCGAAACAATGCGATATTCGCGTGCACCGCAGTGCAAACCTCGGATGGCGATATAATGATGGGGTGTCGAGAGTGTCAATACGTGTCGTGTTTGTTCGTTCGCGGCCACTTGAAGCCTGTTGGTCCTAGTGTTTCTGATGAGGCTGATGCGCGGTATTCGCCCAAGGGTGGCTTAGCGATGGATGATGACGGTGGCGACTATTGGAGCGGTCGAGCGGGTGTAGATGTCGGTATTGTCGAGTATTCGAATAGAGCACAGGGCGGGAGTCGAGCAATTAGATCGAAGTCGATGATTGTTGAACGGTTAGACTTGGTGGTAGAGCGTGGATGTCGTCAGTTAGGACGTCGAAGCGTCGAAGGATGGGTCTGTCCGTCTGGGGGTGCTGGTGCCAAATAAAGCGTGTGCCGGAGAGCACGGACTACCATAATGACCTTGCCACCTTCCCTTAAGCTAAGTCAGCTAAGCTGCCCCCGCCCCCGACAAATTGAGGAGAAGGAGCCTGGATTGATTTCCTCAGGCATCAGCAATCAGCATCATTAAAACATTAATCATTGGGTTGGAGACGGCGCTGGGCGGCAAACTACATCACCTTGATACGCGGTGTAAATATGATATATTACAGTATCACTATTAAAGAAAAAATACCAGTATCTGCGAACTCGGAGTGACACATTTCAACCAACGGTCGGATTATTCTAAAGGAAGACTCGTATTATTTTTCATTAAATAGCACAAAAATAAAATCATTTACTTGAGGCATAAACTATAATTATGCTTCTATACTCCCTCAACACACTCCATTTGGGGAGATTACTCATACATGTCTATATCTTCATCATCTATACGCTGCTGTAAAAATGCAGTATGTACAAAAACGACCAACGCACATCGACCACAGGCTTAACTCCTCCCAACAGCAAATACTCCGCACCTCGCATAATAATCCCAGCACTCCCCCTCTACAACACGCCCTGCTGCTCCCTCTGCTTCTTCAGATCCCGTTTAGTCTCCTCCATCTCCCTCCGTATCACATCGTTGAACTCCTCGTGTCCGTCTAGATACAGATGATGCCCTGCTTTCTGAATTATTACCACCTTCGCGCTCCCGCGCTCTTCTTGCTTCTCCCGAGGAGTCGCCGTCGCTAGCGCTTGGGCCTTTGCTTCCTTAAGCTTCTGTTCCGCCGCGAGCCCGCCCGCAACATCCATCCAGTCATTATCGCCGTACATCATGACGATCGGGTAGCCAGTCTCTCGCTTTCCAGACCCAACAGCAGTCGATGAGCCCGAGAGTCCGAGAGGCTGCCTGCCCACGTTTTGAATGCGGTTGATCAGAGGACTGCGAGCGAAAGCTCCGGGCGCAAGGATGTAGGCCAGCGCGTACTCGCCACTTCCACGTTGGCGGAAGAGGGAATAGGCGTACTCGTGCAGAGCCTGTGCCTCGGTCTCTGGAAGGTGACTGAAGCGGCGGGATGTCCATCCTGACACGAACCGAGGGCCCAATGGACCCGCCCAGCGAATAATGCTGAAGGGAGACACATTGGCGTCCCAAAGATAGCTCGCCCACTTTGGAATACGGCGGCGTGGAGGCTCGTCCGAATTCTGTTCAGCAGCCTTACCGTTGGTCGGCTTGTTGACGATGTCCTGCTCTTGGTCTTGAAGTACTTCATTCTCAATAGTAGACTGCTCCGGGATCTCCGCCTTTGTTGCATAGGGATCTTCTGGAATGCCAACGGGGGAAGCTAGGATCAGCTTGTTGACGTGGCCTGGGTATTTCAGAGCGTACGCAACGGCCATATACCCACCCATGCTGTGTCCGAGAAGCGTGAACTTGTCGATCTTGCGCAGGATACGCCACTCTTCCAATGCATCGATGAACCAATTCTCAGCTTCTGAAATCTTGCCTTGTTGGTCCTTTGCATTTACTTTAAATGGAGGCCGCGTGCTTCGGCCCATTCCTAGCATGTCAAGAGCGTATAATTTCAGTCCCTTGACACGGCTTATTCCCTCGAAGTTCTTGTAGAAGAAACCCAGACCTGCTCCGTATCCGTGAAGCATGACTAGGTTCTCTTCCACCACCTCTCCTTCCCTCTCAACGGAAAACTCGTTGAGGGCTCGGTTTTTGCCGCCCAGCTTGACCATCATTGATCGCCACGATCGCGGCCCGTATGGGTCGTTCATTGAGGTCGTCCGCACCGGAGTTGCAGCCCGGGTCGGATCCGGGTTATAGGACATTGGCGCCTCATCGCTCGAGGTAGCATATGTTCCGGTCTGCGTATGAGTGGGCGGCTGGCGGAGGTGGGGGACAAAGGAGAGGACATTGTGCTCAGCTATTGCTGGCGATACGGTGGCCCACTGGACATGTATTAGTGAGGGCACGGATTTCAGGAATAGCTATGATTTCTCACCCATTGATTAAACGCCTCTTTATAACCTAATGGAAAGTACTGGGTAAAGCGAGGAGCTTGGTTTGGTATCTTTGGAGCGGCCGTCGCCTCCCTGGTGCGCTCCGAGGTAAATATCGGCTTTGCGCCGTGACGCGCCCCATCGTCCTCCGATGCAGTTGCTGGGGAAGGCATTGAGGAGTAGGCTTGGTGCTTTTGTGTTGTGGGAGAAGCTATGAGGCCCGAGAGGTGACGAAGAGCTACTGTATCACAACTTGTTGAGCGCAATAGCAGCGCCGTGTTGGGATACAACTTGAATGACGGAGTGGTGGCGCGACTGAGAGACAGCAATACCTGTCACTCAATCGCAACTACCGGACGTGTGTAAATATATATATATATGTAGTGTATGCGAGTATGCACAGACTCGCGGCCTTTCCAAGGACTCGTTCTTCTCCGAGACGGTGGTGCCTTGTGGCTAAATTTTCGTTATGTCCGTTGGGTTTAAGTTAAGGCCGCTGGTCGTGGTACGTGTACACTATCTGACCTGGTTTGGCCTTCAAAGGAGGCGGGGTGTCCAATCGCTGGGGTCCATAGCACCCTTGCACGTGTCATCGTCGGAGAAAAACCGTCCCGTAAACCCCGATGTTCAGGTGCGGCCGCCTTAGGCCCCGAAAGGTTTATCCGAATTCCGCCCCATCCATGAAGCTTAAACTCGGACAAGGATAACTGTGGTGAGCAGCTTGATGACGACCTCACCTATCTTTGCGTTCCATTTTTAGCATTGTTTGTGCAGCAGCGAATATTTTGAAGTGCTGGGAGGCTGTTTAAAATCGAAAGCGCATCTTCTGTCCCGTTACAGATCTACTTCCTGGTAACTACGAGCGACGTCGTGAGAGGAACCAAAGCCGAGGATATACGAGATCCTTTCTTGCGACGGCCATGCTGCAATAGCGCCTTCCCCGAACGGCCCAACTCGATTCTTGCGTTTTGCGCATAGGAACGGCGCAACATGTCAGAAGCGAGGCTTGACCAGATCATCAAGGGCGCACCGCAAGGCGATGCGCCCTCAGCGGATACTACGACTTCATCTGGAGTCGCCGACCCTCTCGCACATTTGCCATCTTCTCCTCCACAGATATACCTAAACCTTCTCATCCTCGAAGCGTCTTTGCGCGCGCAATACCTTGAGCTTCGCGCACGACGACGACAACACACGTTCTTTCTGACGCTCCTTGCACTTTGGACGGGATACTTTGCCTACGCCTTGTTTCTGGCGCCCAGAGAAGATGGGAGTGGTGTCGGAGGCTCGGTATACTGGGTAGTCGAAGTGGCGGAGAAGGTCTGTTTGATGGGCGGTGTTGTTACTGCGGTACTGGTTTGGGGGACAGGGCAATGGGAGCGAGGAATTCGATGGCCCCGCCGATGGGTTGGAGTCACAAACCGTGGCCTCAGAGGGTTCAATTACAAGATCGTTGTAGTGAAGGGGCCCTGGTGGAAAGAATGGATGTCGACCTTTTCATTCTTCTTTTCTTCAGGACTCCTACTCAACAACGGCTCGTCTACCTATCGCTATATCCCGCCCTCCATAATCAACCCATCCCCACAATCAAACCGCAATTCTACAAGCGGTCTACCGAATATCGCCGAGTATGTATCTAAAGGACATGAAGAGGATCTCTCACCCGGCGGCGATACCATATCATTATTACTGCTACCCAAGCCATTCTCTCCCACTTTTCGGGAGAACTGGGATCTCTACCGCACCGAATACTGGGAGCGCGAGAACGAGCGCCGGCGTATCCTCCTGCAGAAGCTCCGGAAGTACGAGCGTGACCACGCCAAGAAGCAAAGTTGGTGGAAGAAACTGCTTGGTGCGCAACCGGTGATCACGGCGAAGGATATCGAGAAACACGGCCATCACCATAATCACAGCATTCATAGAACGGGTCATCTAGGTTTACCAGCGGATAAAGAGAAGAGGCTTCGAAGCGGAAGTGTGCGGTCTGGGAGCCACTCGAGGACAAGCTCGAGGAGCAACACGCCTACTCCAACTACCAAAGACGAAGAGGGTGGTGGAAGCACGACTCACAGCCGTCGCAGCAGCACAGCCTCGTCAACGGCGGGCAGGAAGAAGAGGCCAAGCAGCAATTTAAGCTCGTCTACCGCAACGACTACACGCAACCTAAGGGAACTACGACCGGCGTCTAGTATCAGCTCCTTATCAGCCGCCAGCGCTAGTGAGAAGGAGGGGTCGAGGAGCACTACGCCAGAGCTTATGAAGAGAGAAGTGCAACCGACGGGCAGTTTCACGAGCGATGCAAGTGTGGAGAGTGGTGAAGGGGATGGCAAGGAGAAAGAGGCGGAGCCGCGACGGACGACCCGTGAAAGGGTCAAACCCCAGGAAAATGGGGCGGACGAAGCGGTAGATGTGAAAACGTGAGATATGATACTCTATAGATGTACTCCTAGTGATTGGGGAATGAAACTATGATATACCCGGCTTTTGCTCAGTTGCCACTGACAGTTACCGTTGTGGGATGCCTTGCCAAAATGTCGAGTAATCCAGTCGGCCACGTATGGAATTGTCCAACTTCACCGCATCTTGGATTTGAGATGCGGATAAGCAAAGACCCGAAACTAGCAACATGTCGTCGGCCTCGGGATTCGGTATTTCAGAGTACTGTAAATGGTACCCGATGTTTGTAATCAGGGACGACCCGCGTCCTGCATTTCGTACTAACCACGACTCGTATTATTTGTAAGCAAACCCCCTTTTCCCCACAATCGATATGAGAAAAATAGACAAGCCTTCTCAAATGGCCCACATCTAGAACAAATTCATGGTGCGGGTGGCTGAGTATTACCTCAAGCTCTAAGAATACCCAAATAATTTTGACAGCTGTGTGCATGCTGTGGTTCCACTTACCAGAGCTATTGACGACTCGTGGCCTCTAAACTTGCTCATCTTGCCCCTCCGTCGTAACACCCCCTCAATCTGTAGGAGCCGGATCGTCTGTTTCCTGCCTTTCTCGCCTGCGGCCGCATATAAAGTATGTGGGGATATCCAGTGAAGGGCGCCTTGGGGGCTGTGCTTTCAAACCAGCGATTTGTCAATAATGGGTCGGCTTAGTTATCGATTTGTGATAATATTCGTCGACGTTTCCATTGATGCTTCGTATTGGGCAACTTAAATGGACCGCATTGTCTCCGTATCGACCTGTCTTTCGTATACCATAACCTGAGCCAATTTAGTGTTCGTAAACCATATAAATCACCAACATCAGTAACATCAAAATCGTTTCACCATGGCTCAAAACAAGGATCTCAAGCCAATTACCCTCTACTCCCACTGTCAGTCTCCCAAGCCGTAATAAGCCGTAGCCACCACTGTTGTTCCTGCTAATGCCATGCAGCCAAGGGCCCCAACCCATGGAAGGTTGCCATGATTCTGGCCGAGTTGAATATTCCGTACACGTCCGAGTATTTGAACTTTCCGGAGCTCAAGCAGGAGGCATATGAGAAAATCTGCATCAACGGGTATGCTTTTCGGATCTCCATTGCACATCTTCCAGGCTGATCCAATGCAGTCGCGTCCCCGCCATTTATGATCCAAACACGGACATCACCCTGTGGGAATCGGGTGCTATCACCGAATACCTCGTCGAGACCTATGACAAGGAAAACCTCTTAACCTATGACACCGTCCCCGAGAAGTTCCTGGTGAAGCAGTGGCTATACTTCCAAGTCAGTGGGCAAGGACCGTACTTCGGGCAGTCGATCTGGTTCGAAAAGTACCACCAGGAGCAGCTTCCAAGTGCCCAACGCAGGTACAAGGACCAGGTCCTCCGCGTATATGACGTGCTGAACCGTGCCTTGGAGGGGAAGAACTACCTCGTTGGTGATAAGTGCACGTACGCCGATATATCGTTCATGGCTTGGGATTATCGTTTCCAGGCTATCTTCAACGAGGGTGAATTCTCGAGCGAGGAGCTGGAGAAGAAGTATCCTAATTATGTCAGATGGCATAAAGCAATTGCCGCGAGGAAGGCAATTAAAGCAGTGTTGGAGGAGAACGATAGAGTTGACGCCGCGAATAGCCATTAGTATGGGGTGGTTGTGTTGGCAAAGCAGAGGTAGCCTTTTGAGTCTGGGTTTTGTTTTGCAATGAATATTCAACGTACAATATAGCTCTTGTATCACACGCAAGCCTGGCGTTCATAAACACGAACGCGGTGATCGGTGACTATAAGTACTGTTAGTAATTGCAAGCCACTCAACTGGTAGGCTTTGGGTTGTCAACCTAACTCTTAATAGCTAAGACTTATATTCGTATCCACAACGCTTCCTGTCACATTTAATCTCGTATTCAACACATATCCCTTGAACATTATTGGAGCTAGTCTTGATATTAATACGGCCGTGTTGTGTTCCTCTCAAATTACAAAGACTGAACGGTACTTCTCAAGGACTCGGTGTCCGGAATCCCTGTTCTGGTTTTCCTTAACAATTGAGTGCTCCAGTATTTTCTATAGCTTCAGACATCCAGATATGCCATCCCTGCGTGAATAAAGAAGATAGCATGCTTCCCGTATCGCCAGGATATATCCAATGGATATGTATAACCAGAGGTTTGAAACGAGTTGAATTCTGATGAAATGAACCAGCTTCTGTCCCTAATTAAGACGTCCAACATCGAGTTCGAGCGGGGTAATTTCTATTCCGCACATTTAGCGGAATCTCGTTGCCGTTGATTCATCGAATTGACGGTCACACAGCATATGCCCTGCTCCGACATAGCCGTTGGACATGGCCCGGTGCTCATAATCAACCATGATGGCGCCATTTCCACTGATTTAGATAAGTTTATGCTCTCGGACGTTTCGCAGGTTTCGCAACCCTTGATAAGTATGGGGTTTTATAAGCTTTATACTAGAAATCTGGCGCATTTATCATATGGAGCCCCATATTTGCCGCTTTAGCGTCGGGGCGGGCGGGGGCGGGGTCGGGGTCGGGGCCGCTCGTGCAGCCGCCACCCGATTTTGATGGCCTTCCACGCCCTTTTCACCAGCCTTTGTCTGGCAATCCCCTTTTTGACCGTATGAACTACTGATATTTTACCTTCTCGAGGGCTGAATCAGTACCAAGAGATTCATAATGCGGCAATATGGGGGATGAATAAGGTCCAATGCTTTGAAATCAGCCTACGGGCGGCCATTGGCCATGTCGGGTCACATTCGTTGCAACGGAGCAACCGCAGTCCTGGGAGGTAAGAAAGGCAGCCGAGGAGAAGTATATAAAAGGGACGGCAAAGTAGTGGTGAGTTTATATCTCTCAATTAACATCCTCCAAGTCCAACACTCCCATATTTCAAACAACACTCTTCTCCAAGAAACCTCTAAGCCGCCTTTATACATCGACAACTGCGAATATACCCGTATCCACACCAACATTCGCAATGCCGATCCCCAAGAGTATCGGAATAATCATCGGGTCAACCCGTGCTGCCCGCATCGGCCCAAAGGTAGCTCAAGTCGTCAAGTCTGTCGTTGAAGGCGGTGCCGCCAGCTCTTCACCAACACCCACTTTCACCCTCATAGACTTGAAAGACTTCAACCTCCCAGTTTTCGATGAGTCAATTCTACCCGCCATGGTCCCCGCCCACGGCGAGTTCCAGCACCAACACAGCAAGGACTGGACAAATGAGATCCAAAAGTACGACGGGTACATCTTGGTCTCCCCTGAGTACAACTATGGAATTCCTGGCGGCGTCAAGAATGCCATCGACTTCCTGTACCACGCCTGGATTGGCAAGCCCATTCTCGTCGTAACCTACGGAATTTTTGGCGGCTCTGCATCGTCTGCGGCGCTCGTCAAAACCCTTGAAGGGATGAAGCTTGTTGTTGCCGAGACAAAGCCGCAGCTGAGCTTCCCAGAAAGGGATGAGAACAACCGCAACATGTCGCCAGGTCTTATGAGCGCCATGACCGGAGAGCTGCACGACACAGCAAAGGAGGCATGGGGCAAGGGCGAAAGCAAGGACCTGATCTTGAAGGGTCTTGGGGAGTTGGTGGCAAGCCTCGAGAGCAAGAAGGACGCCGAATAGAAGTAGTTATCCCTATGAACATTAGCATGGAATTAGATCTTATATGAATGAAATGTTGCCTCACTATTGTATTCCAGAGCAGACGGGGTGGCCTTGACTATCGTGAGAGTATCCGCTGTCAATATCTCTGATTATACGCGTGGCCATCTTAGAGCAGTCCAAATAACAACCTACGATTCGGCATTAGTGTGTTGTATATTCTTAGCCATGATTGGAATACGAACCAGCAATCATCCACTTCCCTTTAAACCACGATAATGTTTGCTGTAAACACTCAAGGTCCCGGTTCCACTCATCTTCGTTGGCTTTGTCACCAAACTCAACGAGGCTTGTAGCCGCCAAATAAATGCAATGCAACCCCCAGATTGGGACGAGTTCAACGGCGGTATGTGTTGTATACGCGCCTGATCTGACGCCTTCCAGAGTGATTCGGATGACTGATCGAAGAGCCAAAATCGCACGGCAGGAGTCTTCGTACTTATAGCTTCCGTCTTTCACTTCTAGAGCATCGCGGGAAAGAAACAATAGAGCACTACATAGGTTAGTACCCAGCTATTCAGTAACTGTGAAAAACTGTACCTCAAACACGTAGCATGTGGCCAGCAGTGGCTAGTTCGATCATGACCTTTCCCCTCTAATAACGTCATGGTAAAGGCTCTGATTCCTTCGTCTAATTGAGCTGTAATTTCTGACTTTCGGTTGACTTCTTCGTAGGTAGTATTGATATGCACGATAACACGATCCAGGAAATATATAGATTGGGCCACCAGAGCAAAGGTCCTGAGCCGTGTTCCGGGAGTGGTGTCTTGGAAAGGATTTCCTGGGAGTTTCAAACCTACCCCAAGATGGATTTTGGCCCCTGAAGTGGAAGGAAGAAACGAATATGGTGATGGCGATGCGGCGATAAACGGGCGGTTTTTCTCCATGTGATCCATTTGCATTACTCTGCCACAGCGTCAGAAGAATCCCCTACAGCTTGAAAATAGCTTACCTTTCAAGGACAATAATGCACCACCAAATACACCGCTGTTCTTCTGCTTCAGAGTCAGAAGCGACCCCACAAGGTCCTTCTTCAGACAGCGTCTTGTCATAGCCCAAGAGCAATGCCATCCTCGCTGGCCCAGATACCGACACGTACGCCGTGTCAGACATTGCATTACCGTATTCATAAAGAGCAAGAAGAATCCCACTTTGGATTAGCTCTTTTGATATTCGACCAGAAGAGGCAACGAGAGAATAGAATCGCTTTGCCGTCAGGTAGAACTGCATCATTGATTGGCAATCACAGCTCGATCTGTCAATCTTCGTAATCAAATGTATGCATAGTATCAGTAAAGCAAATTCTGGGCTGGGGCCGGTCGAAAGCGTAGCTATGCGGTCGTAAATGTCACGACTAGGAATAATGGGAAACCACTCGTGGAGCGTATTGAAGTAGGTGGAGCAGAAGATGCCAACATCAGCGCCGGTGCTCGCAATAACAGCACCTATCTGCCTTCCGAGATTCTCATCATCGTCACAAATTTGTAACATAGTAAGGATCGATGAGAAATCAGGTGAGGCTTGGCGCGTAGACATGCCTGGCGGAGTCGGAAGCTGGTGTGGCTGTCTGTGGCCGTCCATGTCTGCAGCATTATGCATCGGCCTCAAATCTTGTGTGACGCTATCATATTGACACCTTGCACCGAGCCTATTTATCTATTTAGATATCGAAGCAAGGTGTATTTTCTGCAGACATCCTTACCTCGTGCATCGCTCGCAACCGGGGAGACCTTTGTCACATTTCTTCTTGAGCCCTTTGCACCGAGAGCACGCATTGGCGGCCGAATCAGCGGCCATAATTCATTTACTGCCCTAGTACGAGGATTCTACTGGCATATAAGATATCATAGAAATAATGTTGCAGTGGGATACTCAGTCGAAGGTATTGTGTCTGACAATGATGAAGCTCGTCGGCTGACAAAGCATGGCGTTGGTAAGCAATTTTATTCGCCGCCACCAATCCAAGATCACATCTCGGATCTCAGATTGATGAAATGGCCTTGTAGTATGCGTACTATATTTACATATAAATTTTGAAATCAAGGTATATAAATTCTGGCTTGCGCATGTTTGATTTACGCTGGCTGAGAAATGCTATAACGCGATTTATGTACAAATGCCTCGAAATATTAATTTAAAATGTGCAAATGATAAAGGTATTGGGTGGACAGTTCGTATATTCAGTTGTCTAAATTACACCCATATGTATGAGGCTACATCAGCCCTTTTTGGCAGCTGCTGCGGCCTCGAATCGTTGCTTCATCGCGCTCACCTTGCCACTTGAATCACTCCTTGCTGATTTAATCGGCTCTGGAGATAACGGTCCAGCTGGTGGCTCTGTTTTCGGTACGGTTATTGACTTGGGTTCTGGAGGTCCTGCAGCAGTTGGTTCTGTGTCCAGCGCGATTTCTGACATGGATTCTGGAGGGCTCGTGGTAGTCGGTGGCTCCGTGTCCAGTGCGGTTTCTGATATGATCTCTGGAGGGCTCGTGGTAGTCAGTGGCGTTGTGTCTACTATGGCTGTTGGCTTGGAATCTGGGAGGTCCGTTGCAGCCAACGGCTCTGTATCCAGCGCAGTTACTGGCTTGGAGCCAGAAATATCCGCAGCAGCCAATGGCTTTGCGTCCAATACGGCCACCGGCTCGGGGTCTGGAAGTCTTGGGGACGTTGATGGCTCCCTGCCCACCACCTTAGCAGCCTCCTCTTCATCAGTGGCGCTATCAGCATCAAAAATGCTCTCTTTGTACGATTCTTGTGTCTGTGGTCGTCCTCGCTGTTCCTCATATATCGTAGGACTCGAAATTGGTGGAGAGGCGACCGCGGCCTTTATTTCAGGAGTCCGCTTTTGTGTATCGCGAGATACAGTTATTGATGCCTTTGGAGTGATATCCCTAGGTGTGAAATCAATATCTGCTGCGTCTTCCGAGTTTCGCTTGGAAGAAGATGCTGTGCCCCATCCCTTCTTCTTCTCTCCAGCCCACGAAGCCCAACTGCTCACATATGCACCAGCCAAGCTGCTAACGTTCGCTGCAGTTGCTTGTGCTTTCGTCAAGTCCGGAACAAATTGCCTAGCTGTTGGCGAGGTCACTTCGTTACGCTCCGGAAGGGATGCCTGTTCGGCACGTCGCCTTCTTTGAGCCTCTCGCAAGTGTTCCATGTCATTATAGAGCTTATTGAAGACACCGCTGGCCCTTTCTTTTCCAGCGGCGAGGTTCCGCCCCAGAACTTCCTTTCCAACCGCAAATCGTTCATCAAGATGAAGTTCTTGGACCTGTTGGGCAAGACGCCTTTGAACATCGTCGATAGTCAGCCCGCCAGCACAGGGATGTTTTGGCTCGACAATGTCAAACAGGTGGCTGTCTGTGTTCTTGTCCCATATCCTGTAGTTTTCCGTCTGAGTCCATGCCTCAATCCAATCAGACCCAAAATCGTAAGTGGGGTCTCCCTCAAGTTGCGGGAGCATGACATTCGGGTTTCTAGCATTGGCGTTCATGTAGTTGTGACACTTGACGGAAGATATCAGAGACAGCAAATACTCTTCGAATTGAAGCCGAATAAACTCCTCGCTTCCCACATAGCCCATCGTACTTGGCCGCTCGGGGTTCGCATCATCCCAGGTATCATTAACCGATTGTGTTATGAAATCAATCCAACGACGGTCTGCAACCGAGAGGTTTAGGGCCGTCCGTAATGAGATCGATGTTATATTGATAGATATTTCGTCAAGATTAATCAGTATGTCACTGTAGCGATCTTTTTGCTGCAACAACAGAGAATTGGTCGACCCAACAATGTACGACTTTGTGCCGAAATCGGCCAAAGTGTCCAACTGTTGAAGAGGGGTATATGGTCCAAAAAGGCTACCTTTTCCGAAAATCTGTAAGGGAAGGCCCATATATGATAGCAACGAATTCCTGTCACTCGTTTTCAGGCTTGTCGGTTTAGCAAGGCCTCTCTCGTAGCTGTCTAGCTCCGGGTCGGCGCAATCCTGTAACTTCCGTATTAAGCCTGGAATGAGCGATATCAGGGAGAACTGCATCATGCACAGTCGTTCACACCTAGTCCCAAAGAAGAGCATCTACGCATGTCGTTAGCCGGTCGTCCACTCAATGCCTTTAAAAGGTTCACAAACCTTTGGTTGTAATAGGCAGCATTTGAACAGCACCAAAGTCTGCCACTTAAACTCCCTGATCAACTGTCGCAAGCTCATGCCAAGGTATTGATCCCTGTCGACCTCTTCCTTTAGCCTTCCTCTTTCCGCTTCATCTTTCAGACTTTCTTGGAACCTCTTCAGTATTTCTGTCTCTGAGAAATCCTTCTGGGCAAACCAAGCGCTTGTTACCACGCTCAGTCTCTCGCGCAGCATTCCGAACAGATGTGGGGAGTCCGCGATAACCACAACAGCCTTCTGCACTGTGCTGCGTGTAACGTCTGCCGACTTTTCTAATAATTCGGAAGCTGGTATTTGTCTCGTACATGATATACCGAAGAGGGAGGTTGGCAGGTTGGTATCAACGCCAGGTTTCAGAAGCGTGAAGTAGGAGAAGTCCTCGGAGGATCTGTGCGCCGTCAGTAAGCTGAAGTGAAAATATAAGACCCGCAATAGCTTCTTACGCATGTGCCCCATCCGACAAGGCCATGAACGGGAGCAAAGGCCAGTTATTCAACTCGGCGGGATCCGTCCCTTCGTCCGCTCCATACCACGACTCGACTTCTGGACCTCTGCGCAACCGTAAGCTCCAACGTAAACACAGACTCAGTCAACAATTGCGCACCTCGCATGATGGAAGCCCACCACCGTCACCAAGGGCGTAAAATCGTCGGTGATAGGGCTCATCATGGTTCTTGACTTCCACCCATCAATAACGGCGGTATGAGTGCCAAGATGCCCCTGTCCTCTTTCAGCGCATTCCTTTGGCGTAGAAAACTAGGTATTCGAATTGCAGTAGCTGGAGGCAAAAACGGAAGCAAAATAGTAACTAATAGGGGGCTCGAGGGTGTTGTCTCGGAAAATGTTCACTTGTAATCTTTATCCCACTTTCCGAGGGTTATCGAAGTCAGTGCGTGCTTTGGCTCACATGGACTCGCTCGAGCTTAATTTTCCTATCGCGATTGGCGGATCTGTCACCTCAACCGTGCACAGACCACGACACATAACCCGGTACATGCAACAGTTCTGAAAATACGGTAGATATCTACACTCGATTTATATGATATTTCTCTCTGAAAGGTGTATTCTACAAGGGAGAACGTTTCTATTTTCACCTTCCTGCCTTCTCATCCTCCACTTGCTGCCGAATATCTTCCAAGGCGCTCTGTCTGGACCTTAAATGTGCCGCCAACCCATCAACCTGTTCCTTGACCGCCTCAATCTCCTCCCTCACGCCCTTCAATCCAGCGCCCTCCTTAGTCTTGCCCTCGCCAGACTCCATCTCTCTCAGCTCCCTCCTCTTATAGTCAAGTAGCTGTTCAAGTTCCCTCTTAACAAGCGCCGGCTTCGTATCTCGCTTTCCCCCGTGCCTCTTCGCAGATGCCGCTTCCACCTTGTCAACCTTAGCTTCTAGCTCAGCGAGCTGCTTCTTTAGCCTGACCTCCTCCCAATCCTCCGTTGTCTTAGTAGTAGAGAAGTCAGTTCCAGCTGGCCTATAGCTGCTCTTGCCGCCAACCCCTAAGCGACTCAGGTACGTGTCTCCGAACTTGGCCTTGCGTCCTGTGCTCGTCTCTTCTCCGCCCGTTGAACCCCACCTCTGCGCTGGCGAACCGGATCTCTGATTGTCCACCTGGTAATCAATTTGGTTCCGCTCAAACGAGGCGCGCAGAGACGGCGGGACATTACGAGGAATCCTGAATCCCTCGTGGCGGTTGTTCAGGATATGAAGGAAGGCCAGAGTCGCATCCTTAGAGATTGTAGAGCTTGCGGAAGGGTTGATAAGGTTCCACGCGGATTTAACGTCGGTATCTGGTACGTCGAGAGAGCCGTATAATGGCTCTAAGGTGTCGAAGGAGATCTCCCCTCGCCCATCCCTATTCGCGGAGTAAATCTCCTCGTATTTCGACTTGTCCGATGGGCTCATGTACCAATCAAAGCCATCTTTCAGTCCCAACGACTCATCCTCATCTTCCACTTTCTCGAACTGTACTTGTCGTCCGGTGAGTGCGCGATTGGCTTGCACAAGATGGGCCTTCGACTCGGGGACTAACCAGTCCGGTAATGAGGCTGGTACATCTGCGTATTCCTAGTTTTGTTAGATCTTCCACTTCAGCAGTAGCATCAAAACCCAAGCACCTACCCCATTGACTATATCGAAGATCAATCGCATCGCAACACAGAACTCCTCGAAATCCAGACTGCCGTCGTTGTCCACGTCCGCCAGGTCCCATATCCTCTCCAGCTTATCATCGTTCAGCTGACTGTTCTTCAGCACTGGCGCCGCCTGAGCGCCCGTCAAGTGCGTCCCGCCATTAGAGAGGGAGGCGAATATTTCCCAGTACTTTTCGATTTCTTGCTGCTCGATGCGCTTCGCCATGATGATGAGGCTCGGTGTTGCTGGGCTTTCGAAGTAGTCGCGGGTCGGGGTGACACTGCTACTGTCACTTTGCGAGGCTCTTGGGCACCGCTCGTAGGGTTAAGGTATTTGGAACGAGGGTAGTAGTGTGATTCAGCTGTGATATTGAAGCAAGCTGTCGTTCAATCCCAATCCCAGTTCCCTCGATGACCCGCCGTGGACCGCGAGGCTGACCGTCATTTACAAGGTGTGGCTGTGCAAGCTAAGGCTAAATGGGACAACAGTTGGGGTCGGAGATACGAACGGCCGGCGACCTTGGGAGGCAGTTTCCCATATTGGTCCAACACGAACACATTGGTGACACAGACCGAAATCAAAAATTAATAAGAGCAATATACATTATTACTGAAGTGCTGATTTCATTGCCAGTCTAGACTTGAAGTGTAGCTAAGCACTCGAAAGAGCGTACATAAGCTGCGACCTGGATGAATCGTTTTTCGGCCACGACCCCAATAAACAGCAAAGGAAGACAACAGCAGCATATCCTACAAGCTAAACTGAATCCTTACTCATCTTCATCCTCTTGATCACGCATCGGGCGCATTGGGATGGAAAATCTCTTGGCCGCTCTTCCTCTCGTTCCTTCTCCTTTGCCATTTCCTCCTTCTCCAGTCGTCGAGTTTCCATTGTTCTTTCTCCCTCCCCCAGCTGTCTCAACCCCACTGCTCCTTCTTGTAGTCCTTGTCGACAACCTTGGCCGTGTCATCAGAATTTGTTCTCCGGCATTCAGCATCTCAATTGGCACGTTTTCATCTGCCACATATTGCCCCTGGATGCTCAATTGTCTCGTCCTTACTACGGTGCCCTCTTTCCATTTCTGCACACAGTTTCCACGGCCCGGCGTCGATGCGTCAAATGGGCTAAGTAACTCATCAGTGAGCACTGTCTTACACTTTGTTCTTTGCGTCTCATCTGATTGCTGTTGCGACTGTTCGACGAGAGATCCCTTGTCCGTAAAACGGTCCAGGCTAGTGCTTCGGAGATCCATTGCCGAGCGGCGTCTTAGGACAGGTCCTTTTACTATTTCAACGATCTTGGGCTTGTGAGTTGGTTTGGGTTTTCTGGCCCATTTAGCTGCAAGTCCGGGATTTGCAAATCCTGCTATGTTCTTTACTAGCGGGAGACTTGGATAGTCGGCGTCGGGGAGCGGTTCGGCCATCACTGCTCTAGCTGCCGCCATTCTTGACCTCCCCCGTACTGGTGCAAACCAAGAATCTTCGGATGGTGGCTGAAAGTAGGTTCCATTCGAATCTTTCTGCTTCCCTGGGGTTACTGGCGAATCAGGCTCAACATTGACCGGATCATAATTCGTGTGGTTCTCGGACACTGTTCTTTGCCTTTGCTTTCGCACATACCGCTCCTTCAAACCTTGTCGAGTATTGGGTGCATCTGCCCATTGCCTTACGGGCTTCGTGTATTTCACGGCCTTGGACAGGTCGGTCCCGGGCGGAACCTGGCGTGCTACTCTGGCCTTCACCGGACCTGTCTCTTCTGCATCGGACGGCTCCTCTTCCAGAATGTCGTCAACTGAAATGGACATGCAAAGCTTGCTTGGTGTTCGAAGAGGAGTATAGGGTTCAGCTCCAGCTGGATTTCTTCTCTTTGACGGTCTGGACTTCTTCGGCTTCTTAACTTTGTCAAGAAGAAGATTGCGTGTCGGTTTGGGCTTGACGCGGTGGCTGGGTTCGATTTCAACCTCTGGATGCTCTGTCCCGTCTGGTTGACCGTTGTCGAGCTGAGTCGTGGGAGGCTCTATGTTTTGAGAATCAACCTCTTGGGGATTATTCGTCGCACTTGGGCCAGAATGGCAGAAGTTATATCCGCCATCGGCATCGATTCCATGATACTGCCACAGATTCTCTGACTCATCTTTGAAACCAAGGCTTAGCAGAAAGCGCCCTCCTGCCTTCAAATCGACCTTCTTCATGGCGAATGTTGCTGGCTCCCAGATTGATCCCCTGGAAAACTGTCGATCGAGAAGCTCCATTGTATCCGTGCCGTCTATTTTCCCTGCTAGCATTCTTTGAAAGGAGTAATCATTATACTGATGCGCCCTCTCATCCTCAGCGGCCTGTGCATGAGCCTCACTCTCTTGTAAGTCGACAAACTTGTTAATCTCGTCGGGGCCCAGTTCGAGAAGTATCGGCGCGTTTTCCAGCCCGAAAGAGAGCACCATTTCATTCATAACGACGATCTGGACACCGGGAGTAAGGCAAGACCAGGTAGGGATAACATCATAAGTCTTCAGATAATGGAACGTTAGCTGTGTTGTCCAAATGCTCCTGTTGACAAAAGAATCGGGCTTAAAGAGAGATAAAGTTATCTTACCTTCTCCACAGGTAGCTTGGAGTGCAGCTCATTATTGTCGGTCCAAAATTGATCATTTTTGAATTCCCCAGGCCTGAGGATGGAGACATATTTATACAAGTCGCGTTGTTGCCTTGCAATAGATGCCATATCGGGAATTGAAGCATTCTCTTCCATTTGATGTCCCCCGCCGTGAGTTCCTTCTTGTCGAGGTCGAATTCCTCCACTATCCTCACGTTGGCTGCTGGTGACTGATCCTGGAGAACTACCTCGACCTGAAGACGACGGACAGCGCCGGTTACTGCGGTTTATGCGACGAGCTGGCTCATGTCGTTCCGATGGAACAGGAAACTCCAGTGTCGGAAATGCCGCATCCAGGTCGGGATTGAATGGTATTGGTTCAAGGATGAAGGCTGGAACGGTGCTCAGTGGTGAATCTGGGAATACTTCCCCGGTGGTGGGGTCCTTTGCTGGACCAGAACTTCTGGTCCTCATGGTGAATGGGAGAGCACATACACCTTCCTTTGGAATGAGTTTGTTGGGAGTGGTGTAGTAATTCTAGTGGACGTCGCAACGAAAGTTTGTTGTGGGAGTCGTAGAAAGGGTGAAGTTGTCCGGGATAAGTGAATGTGAAGATGAGTTGTGTCGTGAAGCTGTTCGCCTAGACGTTCTATCGAGGTGAGAACAGGACAGTCGCTCAGAACTTAGGGACAGGCCATGGAAACCATTGTCGCTTTGAGAGTTTACAGCAATTATGAACGTAATAAAGGATTTAGATTACTGAGAAGTGATTGTATATTGAATTCTCTTCATTATATACGGTATACTTATTTGGAAATCGAACCAGGGGGAGCAACGTTATGAGCTCCAATATCAAGCCAGTTCCGACCGGCTAAAACAAACATTGCAGGAGCAATTTATTCCTTTATATTGGGATTTCCTTCATCAAGAAACGTTTATCAGCTAATACGAAAGTGCAAACTGTTTTGTTCGTTATTCCCAAAATTCACCAGCTTCAATTCCAATATCAGTGCATGGTCCCCCGTTAGACCTTTGAGCTGCACGTCCCTGGATCGACATGGGTTGCGCATGGGCCATACTAGCTTGTGAAGTGGCCGTTCGGCCAGATGGTACGTACCTGGCCTTGCAACACCAAACACCCCACAAGGGACGTCACAGGCGGGGAACGGAATTCGGTCCACATGCCAACATCACCAGAATTGCCCAATGCTCGTCGGCATTGAAATCCTCAACCATATGTCTCGAGGCCCCGAGCCTTCAATTATGCTCCTCGCCCATGCCTCACAATGCCACGCTTCTTGTCTCTATACACCTTTAGCCTCCCGCTGGCTGTCCTCATCTCTATTCCGCTAGCATGTACCGCAGTAATCACGACCTTGGCCGCGGCTTCGATCCTCGCTGTGCGAGTTACCTTCGTCTATATGGAACTTGTGCTCGCTGTCGTCCCGCATTATATATTTCGCAAAGACGATCCTCACAGCAAGCTGTCTCACAGGTTCTTGTCGCCGACTGCCACCTATGATGACAGCGGTGCAAATACACCGACCATCGAGCGGCGCTCTCGACGCCTCAGCAATACATCGCTAATGCCAGGGGGCCTCACACCCGCTGCGTCTGCGGTTTCTCTTCCCCTACCGCAGCAGTCCGTTGGTCTTGGGAGGGATTTTGAGGGCGTAGGAGGATGGCGTCTTGATCAGCAGAGCGATGAGGAGCAGTTATGGACGAAGATTAACTCGCGGCTCGAATTGCCGGCCGAGTCGCCGCGGCGGTATCACCATCAGAGGTCGTTGACGGCAGGGGGATATTCTGGGGATCAGAGAGAGAGGAATCGAAGTCCGGAATTGTCTATGAGACGCAATGGCAGCTTTAGCCCGAACACGAAGAGGATACGGACTCCGACGCTTACGAGGAGTGGATTTACGGCGGTGGATGAATACTTTGGGATGGCGGGTGCACAGGAAGGTTCTGCGGTGAGCAGTCCGAGGATGCTGAGGACGCCGGCTTCAACGAGGAGGAATTCCGTGAGTCCGAAGGAGTGAGTCTGGTGATAGAGGGAAGGACATTTTATTGGAAGGATCATGTGTTATCAATGGGGCGATTGGCCTTGGGAGTTATACGGAATATATGGGAGGATGTCTAGCGAAGGAGCAGGTTGAATAGGTTGTCGATGTAACAAGCAAATATCAATGTTGGTCAGGTTTATCAGCGCTTAGAACGAGTTAATGAAAGTCAAAGCATACCCTCCTGAGCAAAGAGAATATTGCGGAGATTGATTCGACACCTTATTGATCTCATCACGGAATCACACAGCTAGACGTGCAAAACGTCATTCATCAGGCTTTGTTATTAAAATCTGGATTCTTTCTGGGATCCTTTGTCTTCCTTCCAAGCGCGTCAAATCAACTGCACAAAACTGGCAACAACTGGTTTAAAATTCTTTCAATTCGAAATCCTATTCCCAACTCACGGCTCACCATTCCATCAGCCCCAGAAGTTTTTATTCGTAACTCTCACCACGATGATAGACATCAGGCGCCCAGAATCTTAGCTATCACCGCCAACTCCTGAAGCGCCTTCTTCTCAGCCCCATTATATTTCTCCAGTGCCTGCCTGAATCGAAAGGCAGCTTCTCCCTGAAATTCCCCCGCGACTGAGTTGGCGGCATTGGTGATGCTTTTCTCTAAGCTGTATATTACTTCGTGCGACTTGGTTACCATTTCTTGGAGTTCTTTGAGTTTACCAAAGTCGATGGGGTCGCGGGATTCGAGGCCGAGGGCGGTGATGTCTTTGGCGGCGTCGGCTGGGGTGGGGGTGGTGATGGCGAGGAGGGGCAGGAGAAGGACGGTGATGGTTTTGGTGAAGTGCATGGTGGTTATTGAGGAATGGAAGAGGTAGAGAGATGTTGTAGTTTATTTGCTGGCTTGACTTTGATTGTTCGCGGTAGTGGCGAGAAGAGCACTGTTGACAATGGTGGACAGGAGAACTTTATATATCCATTTTACAGCTGCCAGCGGATATCACATCCTCCTCCCCTTGCTTAAAGCGGCTGGCTGAAGGCGAATCCTTCACGACATACGCCCGAATATCACTGGATGCCAGGCTGGTCCGCACAACTGAATCGTATTAGCCCAATATTCTAGGTGATTTTAGGTCAATTGTTCGTCGATCAGAATATCTCAGCTACCAAAAGACTATACTGACTTGGGAAACGTTGCCTCCTTCGTGGTTGCTCCCACCAATGTTGTGCCTCTATGGATCTGTCGGTAGCATTTAGCGTGGCTGTGGCGGAGGCTTGGTTGATGCTATTTCAGTGTCTGTCAGGGGGGCGGATCGTACTAGTGCAAGCTCCCACGGAATGCAGCTTGCTCCCTGTCCAAAGCCTGTACCTAGAAGTGATTCCTGGATCTTATTCTGTTTGACGATTGCCGTAAGATCAACCTTCTTATTGTCAGGTATCACAAATATCCAAAACGTTAATTGCTGAATTTAGCCCTACCACACTCTTACTTACTATTTTTAACTACAGGTGTGTATCTACAAATCTTAACTGTATATTAGAGCACGCAGGGAGGCCAACTAGAGAGACCTCCCGCTTTTCAAAGAAGATGTGATTATGCATGTTTGACAAACGGCAAGTCTCATTCACGGACATAACTGTTAGTCATCGTAGTGAGACATAACCCCTTTGCCATTGCTTTGTGAATCTTCACACCGCTTCTTTATATATACCAGCCATTCGACCTACATTCCTAATCAAACCAACTACTAAAGAGATATCAACTCTTAACACCAAATAATTTAACAGCTAAATCACCTCAGTCATACAACCTCAGTCATGGCATGCGTGGACCATTTCCTCCAGCTCGACGACCAAAGCTTTGCTCTGCAGCTTCAACTCGAAGAGATCGAATCTCAGCTTGAGCTTCAATCCGGCAAATGGACCGAAGGCAGTCCTCCAGACTTTGCACTAGCATTCAACGACTTCGAGGCCGAACTAAAGAAGGCAATTCTTCTGGTTGAGGATCTGAAGTTCGCTCACAGCATCGCTAAAGCAGTTGATTCTGATGCGGCGGCCATCGAAGAGCTAAGGGTCGAGGGGACACAGGTCGTTCACGATCGAGACTTTGCCCAAAGCTTGAACGAAGATGACAATATGCCATCCCGGGACGCCACCGACCTACTAGATTTGCCGCATGCCGAAGAAGAGCCAGCTGAATGGGACCATATCCTGCAAGCTATCGAAGCTTCGACTTTCAGCGTCGAGTCTTGTAGCACTGTTGCTGGTCCTTCTGCCTCTTACGCTCGCCGCCAGGAAGCCGTCCTTCAGCAATTTCCCCAGCTCAAACTTGAGTGCATTGTCTGCGGGGAGTCTGCTCATCCTCATGCTACTGTCCGTTTGAGATGCAACGATATATATTGCAAGCTGTGTCTCAAGTCCTTCCTCCTACGCGTTACTAAGGATGAAAGCCTCTTTCCACCGAAATGCCATCGCCAACCAATCGACATCTCAGTCATTAAAGCAATATTATCAGTCGAAGAGCTGGCTGCATATCGAAGCTCTGAGCTGGAATTCTCTAGCAGTGATAGAGTCTATTGTGCTAATCAGGAGTGCGCTAAGTTCGTTCCGATGCCCCAGCGAACCCCAGATTATGCTTCCTGTGACGCCTGTAGCGCTAGGACCTGTATGACCTGCAAGGCATTGTCGCATGATGGAGGTTGCGTAGCAGATGAAGAAAAAATTACCCTTGTTACCCTCGCGGAGGAGGAGGGCTGGAAGCCTTGTGTTGGATGCGGTGACATAGTGTCTCGCGACGAGGGTTGTGACCACATGACGTGAGTGATAACTATTCTACCGGTCGAGCAAATGTAAACTGACACAAATTACAGTTGCAGATGCAAAGCTGAGTTCTGCTACAGATGCGGTGTAAAGTGGAAGGAATGTCCATGTAGCGACTGGGCGCCGGGGCTACTCAATCGAAGAGCTCAGCAGGTTGTGGACAGAGAGGCTCCGTGGCCCTTGGAACCTGTTGTTCGTCAACAGCGAGTAGTGGCTATGGTACAGGAACTAGAAACAAATCATGAGTGCGACCATAGTGGCAAGTTTACTAGAATCGAAGGATCGCGCCGCGGAAAAGACTGCGAAATTTGTGGCACGAGACATTGGAAGTACATCCTATCCTGCAAACGCTGTCATATGCTAGCTTGCGAAGAATGCCGGCGCCACAGACTGTAGACTCTCATTCCTGCAGTATTAAGGGGCAAATGGGGGGCACGCAAACCTGTTTAGTTTCCTTACAGCTCAGAATAAATAGGGGTTGGAGGTGAGCGATCAATGAACCAAGATTACTCCTGCGGCTTGGATATGGACACAAATTTCTTAATCGTGAACATCATTTTCATTACTATGCACAACCTCCACGAACACCATCGCACTGCACGGGTATCGTATCCATCTCTGCCTTCCCCCGCCCAGACGTTTATGTTAAAACTTAAATCACACCCCCCAAAACACCATCCAACGCCACCCACCCTGGTATTCCACTTCCCGCTCTCTCCTCTCACAGCGCCTGCCAGAAATAGTTCGCATAGAAGAACTTGCTGAACTTCTTCTCCACATTCACCACCTGCACCTCCCCGCTCCTCCCCTCTTTCCCTCTCCCCCTCACAATCGCACGACTCCACTCCCCGCCCTCTCTCTCCGCTTCAATCCCTAGACTCCTGTACACGCGCAGCTTCAGGAGCACCTCATCCTCGACCTCGCTTCTCTTCGCCTCCTCTCCTCCATCCACACCCTGGAGTTCTAGCTCCTGCAGTTGCGCCTTGAGATCCGCGAGCTGTGTGCTGAGATGGTCGGTCTCGATCTCGAGGGAGGAGAAGGACTTGGCGACGCGGAACTTTTGGGTGTCGAGCTCGGCGATGAGGGAGGAGTGGGCGGTGGCGGAGTGGGATTGGACGGTTTCTTGGTGGTTGTTTTGGAGAGTGTTTAGGGTTCTTGTGAGCTCTATGAGGTGGTACGTTAGTCGTTTGATGCTGTTTGTGGGAGTGTTGCGATATTGCGCGCGGGGTGGAGGGGGAAGATATACTCTTCAGCGAGTTCTCGGCTTCGCGCAGGCGCAGGTCGCGGGCTTGTTGGAGGGTGGAGAGAGATTCATTGATGCGAGAGACGGCAAGCTTGTCTGGCTGTATGTTGAAGTTGCCGATTGTGTGGTGGATGAGCTGAGGCGCATTAGTTGTGAAGCATAATTGTTTAATGGAAGTGCGCATACCGTCGCTGGATCCTCGTCGAGAAGCATCGTTGTTGATTATTTCGATTTTCGAATTTGAAATGGGTTTGATTGGAAGAGAAATAATTCAATTATCTGATTGATATTGAATATCGGAATGTTCTTGATTCTTGTTTTTTAGATGTTCATATAATTATCGTCATCATTGTTGCTCATCCTTGGGGGCGCCGTCAACACAAACCCCGTCGTCACAGCAACAATCAGTTTTAAGTACCGTTTCACGTGCACCGCCACAGGTGACGTCGTACCGAGCTATACGTACTCGTACCCTGATCGTCTGAACTTCATGAACTCCATTATCTGAATCAAATCCCAACCTACTTAAAAAACGAGACTTGCAGATTATTCGTACTGTTTACTTTCCAAGCATAGCGCGATGACATCCCTACCATGTAAGTTACAACCACCGATTGCCTGTACACCTTCACCCCGCTGTCTTTCCCGCGCCGCCCACCTACTGGCCCCGAAAGAGTTTACTGACGGGAATGGCGACTTTTAGATGCAGCAGACGCAGAGAGGTTAGTTTGCTTAACCCTGGGTCAAGCCAGGCCATTCTCGAGTCTGTGATCGCTGTCTAACTTCAATAGCCCGCTCAAGCCGTCTGAGCTACAGGTTCTCCGAGCACAATACGAAAAGGAAGGCGAATACGTTGGCGTCCAGACAAAGTTCAACTATGCATGGGTACGTGTCACCCTCTAAACGGCCGATGGCCCTCTTACTTACTCCTACTTTAGGGCCTCATAAAATCCAACCAGCGTAGCGAGCAACAAACTGGCGTCCGTCTCCTCTCAGATATATTCCGCGACTCGGCAGAGCGCCGTCGGGAATGCCTCTACTACATCGCCCTCGGCAACTACAAGCTAGGCAATTACGCGGAGGCAAGGCGGCATAATGATTTATTGCTGGACAAGGAGCCGACGAATATGCAGGCCGGAAGCCTGAGGGCTTTGATCGATGACAAGGTTGCGAAGGAGGGGCTTATGGGAGTCGCTATTTTGAGCGGCGTGGCTGTTGCTGCTGGTGTGGTGGGAGGAATGATCTTTAGAGGGGTTGCGAGGAAGAGATGAAGAGCAGGCCAGCTAATGTTCGCCCGGGATGCTGAGGAGCAGTTGAGACGGTAATGATAGCAGTGCTCTTGATAGCCTTGTAAGATGTAAATTTGGAATGCAGGTTTCCAATTGCGAAGGATTAAATTCAATCTTGTCTCTACTTCTGAAAATAAGCTCCTTTGAAGACAACTCGTGCTTTGTGCTTTGTGCTTTGTGCTTTGTGCTTTGTGCTTTGTGGTTTTTGTTTAGATGATTCCAGAAACATGATCTAGCACTTTTTATACCTGGATTTAATAATATTTGATTGCTATGTTTGGACACCGAATTAAGTTATATAGAGCAAATTTCAAGTGCACGCCACCTAAATATCAAACCGGCTTGTTTGATGCCTTCTAGAATGTTGATCGTTGGAATGCCTAGCGAATCCACCCGCGTGGTGGCGCTTACAAATTTGCCGAGCGGTAGCTGGCCAAACTGTCGTCATGAACCGCGCTTCCGTCCAGGGCCTGGTAGCTGCTAAAACCCATGATTGTCCCACTACACTCTGTCCTGTCCTTCATAATTGATTCTCTTACAGCTAGCTGATACACAGCGTCACCGCGTTTTAAACTAAGACCTTTATGCAACTCACTCTTGACTTACTTACATTACCCGGCCAAATATAGAACCACGTTGTGCGAACGAAACCCCGTCGCTACCTTAGGCTACCCTGCAGTACCCTGAATATCGTGGGCTACGCCACATCAATAGATGACGGCTTCCTGAGCCTTTGCTGATCCGGTATCGATTTTCTTTGCCAGGATCACAAAAACAACACTGATACATCAGCCTCAGCAGGCAACTAACTAAAAGTGGCCTTTCAAGCTCTCCGGAGGACCGGCTTGGCTTTGAGTCTTGGGCTTACAGCCCTGGCTGCGTACCAAGGCGTCCGAGACGCCATGGCTGACCAACCTCAAGATCAGAGGCGTCGCCTGGATGCCACCGGATCCAGAGAGGTAGTGTATTGCCATCAGTGCGAAAACGACTGGTACCGCGACGAAGGTGGGCTTAACTGCCCAAGATGCCATAGTGATATTACGGAAATTGTATGGCCTCGTCCCATGCGGCTGAACCTAGGGATTTACACTGACTTGACTCAGATATCACCAGAGAATGACCCTCGCCCCCCAGAATTACCAGCTCCACTGTCTACGGACGAGCTCCGAGGCCTTCGAGAGCACCACCCATGGGAATTCCAAGATGACGACTCTGACCCGGAAGTGGGCGATATTCGCGAGTATGTCAGAGACAACCCACAAGGTCGCACAACCTTCATATCAAGGACATTCAGAAGCTCTCCCCGAGAAGTGTTCTCTTCCGGAAGCTCTCGCCAACCACCCAACCCCGACGACCCCGCAGCACAAACCTTGCGGGACTTTGAAGGAATTATAAGCGGTATACTTGGACCAAACACCCGTGTGTCTGGCCCACCGGGCGAATATCCCCCATCGCCATTTGGCCCTCCTGGCCCACGCCCAGGGGAACAACCATCTGGTGCGCCCCCCCCCTGGGGTAACTTCCGCCCTGGAGATTCGCCCGCAGATCAGCATCAACAACCTCGAATCTTTGGTTCAAGAGTGACATTTCAGTTTGGTGGGCCCCCTCCTCGCGCTGCAGATGCAGGTGAGGACGAGGGGCCGCAAGAGCAAGACTTAACTACGTACGCTCCTCCTTCCCAGCGTCCACCCGCCGTCCTTATTCTCGTTTTGCAAGGGAGACCTAACGAAGCACCCAGGATCCTGCGTGATCTGATGCTCGTCTTGCAGCCCCCGGGCGCAAACGGCGGCGCCAATGCACAGGGGCCGTTAGGAGGCTTACATGGCCTCTTTGCGGGCCTTCTTAACCCTGCAAATGCTGTGTCAGGGGACGCCGTGTACAGCCAAGAAGCACTCGACAGAATTATCTCCACTTTGATGGAGCAGCACCCCACGAGCAACGCACCTGGCCCAGCACCAGCAGAGGCGATTGCTTCACTGCCGAAAAAGAAGGTCGACAAGGAGATGCTGGGAACGGAGGGCAAGGCTGAATGTAGTGTGTGCATGGACGATGTGGTTCTCGACGAGGAGGTGGTTGCACTACCATGTAGTCACTGGTTCCACGAGGCGTGTGTCACCGCCTGGCTGAGCGAGCACAACACCTGCCCCATTTGCAGGACCGGTATTGCGAGAGATGGAACCGCAGTACCAGCAGGAACGAACCCTCCAACGAGCCCTCCCAACGCGAGCGGACAAAATAGCCCAAATCCATTCGAAGGGGTGGAAGGTCTGCCGCCATACACTCGCCGCTCGACGTTCCTGAGGCGCAGACCAAGCAACAATGAGACTCGGCTTGCGTCGATCCGCCAAGCTGCGGGTTTGGATTCGGACAACGGTCGCGGCGCGGATTATAGTGGGCTTAGGATGAATCCCAGCTCTCGACGTGAACGCTCTGCTTCGCCGCCTTCGCACGTTCCGGGGGCATTCTCGAGCTCCAACAATCGCAATACGATCTTCAGGCGACAGGAGTCGGATACGGATGCTGGGAGTACGGGCAGGAGAGACCGGGAGCGAGAGCTTGAAAGGGAGAGAAATAGAATTCACGAGGGGTCGGCGGATAGGAGTGGTGAGAGAGGAAGGCCGGGCTCGGATCACAGCAATAACAGCTCGAACAGCATAACTGGCACGTTCGGAAGCTGGTTTAGGAGGTTCTCGGGCGGTGGAGGTGGGAGGAGGAATGAGTGACTAGGAGAGTGATTTGAATGACTACAGAGTCTACAGGAATTTAGCTTCCAGGATACGGGGTGGATGGTACGATGGCTGGCTGAAAGGGGGTTGATGGATGCGATGACTATGTTGAACCAATAGATGCGTAATGACTCCAGATCAGGGATATGGTTGCAAAAAGCACGCGAGGGGCGCGGATGGTTCTACCAGGTACGATAGTTGACAGTAGTAAAACAAGATAGATAGGTATCGAACTACGCTAAATAACAACAATCAAAAACATCGCATGTACAAACCCCCTCATACGTACTGAGCCAAGGCGGAGACGCGAGTCCTAGCCACCTCGCACCCGTTCTCGCCTTCGGACATGTTTGTCATTATGTCGATCATTTTCGCTGAGGAGCTATGTTAGTATCTTTCCAGTAGTGCTAGATCATATGTAAAGCGCAAAGGGTACTGGTGACTTACTGATACCCCCCCTCGCGCGAGCGAACATGCCACTATCACTACCACCATCAACATGCCTCTGTTGCTCCTGGAGAATTTGTCCCATACACACGCTCTCCAAAAACGCCCTATGGCAAAACACCCACCACACCCTGGCCTCCGCGCCAAATACCTCCACCAGCAAGAAAAACGCACTAATAGCCTCATGCGCCGCCTCCAGGGTCCCCTTAACATTCATCGGAACCTCCTTACTCTCCGAGCTATGTAGCAACATAACATTATGCCAATAATTGCTCGTCAGAAACAGCGTCTGTCTGACGAGCCGCTTATTCGTCAGCGCGAGATGCGCAATTGACGCCGGGTCCCAACAGCGGAACTGGTCGGGGAAGGACCGGTAGACGGCGCGGAAAGAGGCGAGGAGCGTGGATTTGTGGCGCGGGGTGGAGGCGATGGGGAGGCTGAGGGAGCGGGGGGAACAGATGGATTCTTGGACTAGGTTGGCGAGCGTCCAGCACCCCCGGATGTAGGCTACGTCGGTGGGGGAGGAGGAGGCGATGGAGGAGGCGTCGTCGACGAGGTCGGCGACGGAGACGTCGGTGTGTGTTGCGCTGGGGGGGAGCGAGAGGAGGACGGTGAGGAAGGTGTCTTGGAAGAGGACGGCTTGCCAGAGCTTGCGGCGTTGTTGTTTTTCGAAGGTTGTGGCTTGGGGACATACGATGTTGGGGTCTCGGTGGAGGCCCATTGCGTAGGCCTGGCGGATTAAGATGCCTGCGAATGCCCAGCCATCTGATGCGTGGTTGTCGTTGATTAGGAAATACACAATTAGAACCATAGATTGTATTGATCGGATCGAGGTCTTGTTCAGGTAGGAAGACATCCGCAGCGCTTGGTGAGCAGCAGAAACGTAAAACTCGGCTGTTTGCTTGGTTGTTGATGAATGAGCGGAGACAAATTGAGTACCCATAGCCAACATTGAGAAGATTAGAGCTATTAGGGCAGCATCAGAATTGGCCTTTTCAGCTGTTGAAAGGGACCAGAAATGTGAGTAGTCTGCGTAGAATGTCTGGCGGTGGATATATGGATAAACGCAATCGACAATATCGAAGTAACGCTCCAACAGCATGTCTGCCTGTATCTTCTCAGGGAGCACTGAGATGACTTCTGCCAAACCCCCTTGACATGTCCAGTAATTCGCGAATGGATGCTCAGACCCTATGCCAAAAACATTGGATGCTGATGCCTCTGGGTTGGAGGTTGGCACATCTGGAAGGGCGCCAGTGGGAGAGATTAACGGCTTCTGAGAGATTGGCCGTTCCATGGGATGAATAGCAATTTTGGGTGAAGACTGGTGGGCGCCATTGTGGATCTGCTGTGGAAGCCTCCGTTTTGGCGGGATTGTCATGCGACGGGAATCAGATGCTGAGCGGTTTGTCTCCCTGTAAGTTGGTTTAGCCACGTCCACAGCATTTATGTCTCGTCTGTCATTAGACAATTGAGCGACTTACTCAAGAACGTTTGCCATGCGGTCGTATTGACACTCTGTCTGCCGCTTGAGACCTGAAGCACGGCATTAGAATCTACAACGTAAGGGCCTGAGCGTAAATCACTTACATGCTAGGCAATGAGGACGCCCTCTGTCGCACTGTGAATGGCAGAGTTAGCAGACTGTCGCCACACAAAAGAACTCCGCATCAACGACAACGTAGAACACATTCATGTGGTGGAACCAGATCATGGAGTCTGTATTACCAATCCATGAGTGCGCAACATGGTTCTCATATATATGAAGTACAGTTTGAAAAATCAAGTAGTACTGCTGTGGCGGAGAGAGGTTCTAGAAGCCTGTCCGCTAGCAAAGAAGCAGGTATACTCCATCTGCTTCTGCATCCATAGAGGGCTTGTACGAAATATGAATAATATCACAAACCTTGGTCTTCCTCCCTACACACTCCTCACATGATAAGGTTGGCTTATTCCTCTTCTGTCTCTTTTTGGTAGTCTCTGCCTCAGGATTATTGAGGTGCACAACCCCGTGCTGGTAATCCCGTCTGTCGGGGACGCTGGTACCACTTTCCGGGGTAGGATACTGTGCTGGTGCGAAATGTTCCATAAATAAGGATAATTAAGGTATTTTAGCTGAAGCTTGGCCCTCTAATTGTGGAGGAAATGGTTGATGGGAATAAGGCCTTGCATTCGGATATTGATCGGGAATACTGTTTAAGGGTGCAAAGTGCGGAGTAGGCGGGCATGCACATATGGGTCACAAAAATGCCCAGGAGGGAGAGAGGGGAGTGGCGGGGCGGAAAGTCTTGTCCACACTTGACTAACTCTATTGGGTGGGGCGCCACACTTGAACTCCCACTTCTTTTCCGCCCCACCCCACCCCACCCCGCTCCGCTCAATTACAGCACTGGGAGCAGGACGCGAAATCACTCTAGAAAGTCGCGTCGAGACGCGTTTTCGAGAAGTATGTGTGTGGGAAAGCCAAGGGTCCATTTCAACCACAACTACTGTAAGCAGTGATCAACGAGCAACGACGACAATAATGATAACCACGAAGACCATTTAATGGACTGCTATCCGTCTTCTCCTTTCTTGCCGACTACATCTGACCCTCCAGCCTACGACGATTGGGAAACCGACAATTATATTACAGCCGTCCTCCCCCCCAGTACTCACTCCGACGAGCTTGAGGCATTGCAATTGCTACAGGAGGAAACCACTGCACTCAAAACACAGCGACGGGAGGTTATTCAACACCGCTCATGGAAGCTTGAAGAGGTCTTTCTCAGCGACCAGGACTACCCGCTTGGTAACAACTGCCCCTGTTCACTGGATGGCTTGAGTGCTAATACCAAGCAGTGACTCCAGTACAATCTCGAATCATAAAGAACGCGGCGCAGATTCTACAATCGTCACCCGTAAGAGTGGCCAAGATGCCTTCAATAATCTCTTCGCCCGTGGCGTACCCTCAGACATCTTCACCTCCTGCCTCCAAACGGCCTCTTCCAGCCGCAGCACCTACGAGTCGACCAAACAACCTCGGAGCCTTTATTGATGGCGATTCGGATGACGAAGAAGATGACTTTCGGATTGATGAACCAGCCGCAAAGCGACGTATGCTGGACGCAGACAAGCTGCTACCAGCTTCCGTCGCCATTCCTTCCGAGACAACAGCTGGCGACAACATCGAAGCCCCCGGAGCATCTGCGGCATATAAAGCGCACACGGATATTTTCAATGGGGCGGCATTAAACAGAGATGAGGAACACTCGTATTCACCTATGGTGCCGTCTTTCTTACGCAAGTCTGCCGGCCTCAAGGAGGGGTATACCTGCTCTGGGAAAATGCTCAACATCAAGCAAAGGCAGAAAACCGCTACTGTATCATATGAAGAAATGGTTGCAGCACGGTCAATGACTAAAGCTGGAAGGGCAAAGAAGAGTTACTACGGGATAGACATACACCAGCTGGTTGAAGATGCTTCAAAGGAAATCCGACAGAAGAGCGCCGAAAAGCCAGCTGTTGCGCCAGAAGCTCCATTGCCATCAGTCGAGCCCACATATCATTCTAGGACACGGCGGACGCCAATGTGGACTGAGAAGTACCGGGCACGTCGATTCTTTGACCTTGTCGGTGATGATAGAACGCATCGCGACGTTCTACGCTGGCTCAAAGGGTGGGATCCCATTGTCTTCCCACGAGCGGGAAAGGCAAAGCCAGTCTTGTCCAAAAAGCCTGGAATGGACGGTGAGCTGGAGGAGAAGCCACATCGGAAGATTCTCCTTCTTACGGGACCACCAGGGCTGGGTAAGACTACACTGGCTCATGTCTGCGCGATGCAAGCTGGCTACGAGATTATGGAGATCAACGCCAGTGACGACAGAAGCGCAAATGTGGTGAAGGGTAGAATCCGCACCAGTGTTGGCACAGAAAGTGTCAAGAATGTTGGCGCGAAACCAAAGGATGGCCACAAGCCCAAAGCAGTTCGGCCTGTTTGCGTTGTGGTTGATGAAGTCGATGGAGTGGTTGGGGGTTCAGGCGGCTCAGGTGAAGGCGGATTCATCAGGGCCTTGATGGATCTGGTTCAACTGGACGCAAAGAATTCCGTACCTGGTGCTACAGTGACCAAGCCTGGCAGGAAGAACAAGGAAGATGATTTCTTTCGCCTTTTGCGCCCCATGATTCTTATCTGCAACGACGTTTATCATCCCTCACTCAGACAACTTCGCCAGTCATCCTTCGCGGAAGTAATTCATATCCGGAAGCCACCCATTGATGCTGTTACTGCACGCATGAAGCACGTCTTTGAGAAGGAAGGTGTGGCTTGTGAGGCCGACGGCGTTCGTAGACTCTGCGAAGCAACATGGGGCCTGTCATCCGGACCGGAAGCCAAGTACGAGTCTTCGGGCACGGAAGGTGATCTTCGCAGCGTACTCGTCGTTGGCGAGTGGGTAGCCAGGAAACTGAAAACGGACACCAGTAGCAAGCCAAAGCTGACCAAGAAATGGGTTGAAAGCAATATGGCTAGCATGCTAGGCTATGGTGGGGGAAGTTCTCGCGGTGTTGTATGCGGCGGGGCCAAAGAAATCGTTTCGCGCGTCTTTCTCACCGGCGCAGGGTTCCCCAAACCTACCGCATCGGCAACCACTTCCACGGGTCCCAGGGATGCGAATATGCCTCGTGAGAGGCTTCATACTGCCGAAGTTGCAAAGAAGGCGGGAATGGAACGGATCCGCGAAATGGTTGACACAAGTGATGAGCATGATCGCATTATAAGCGATATCTTCAGCACTTACCCAACACAACCGTTCAACGACGACTCAATACTTTCAAAGCCAGATGCCGCGCATGAATGGTTTCACTTCTACAATGCGTGCAGCAAGGGAGTGTATCAAGACCAAAGCTGGGAATTGATGCCTTATCTAAGCCAGCCTGTTTTGGCATGCCACAACTTATTCGCGAGCTCGACGAGACGTCTTGTTAAGGATTTTGAGAAGAAAAAAATTGATGATGATGCCGTGGCAGAGGTGGAAATCCCATTCACAGGGCCCAAAGCAGACTATGAAGCGACTGAGGCGAAGAAGCTGAATCGTGCAATGTTGGTCGAGCTACAAGACAGCCTGCGGGATGAACATCATCTCTTCAGAGAGCAAAACGCAACATTACTCCGATCGTTTAGAAGCCCAGAGGATATGGCGACAGACTTACTGCCTTACTTGGTACGGATTCTCAGCCCTGATGTGAAGCCAGTTGTCGTCGGAGGCAGTGGAGATTCCAAGGGCGTCGCGAGCGTCAGAAAAGAAGGGGAACGCGAGATGGTAAAGAGGGCTGCGGATGTCATGGCCTCCATCGGCGTCACCTACCAGCGCGGGAAGCTAGAGGGAGATTTTGGAAATAGAGGCACGCAGTGGGTGTACAGGATGGAGCCGTAAGTTTTCCCTCCAGCCATTTATCGGGGTACTTGGACTAATGATGTTGCAGGCCACTGGATACGCTCGTCGACTACCCCACCGCGGGCGCTGAATCCTCATTCTCGTCCGCCGCGCCAATCCGCTACGCAGTACGCCAAGTCCTTGACCAGGAGTACCAGAAGGCTATGAAACTTATGGCCACTGCTGCTCGGCAGATGCGCTTCAAGGAGGGCAATCTCTTGGGCGAGGATACCACGTATACTTTCAAGACGGGATATGGCGATAAACCCATCAAGCCTGTGGATATGGATGAGAATTCGCTGAAGATTAAAAAGGATTTCTTTGGCAGGGTGCTGAGTGTTAGAGCTGGGCCGTTGGGAGAGACGGATGGGAATGCGCAGAAGTTGCCGGGGGCGGAGGAGAAGGAGAATAAGGTTTGGGTTACGTATCATGAGGGGTTCTCGAATGCTGTGAGGAAACCGATTACGCTTGATGAGTTGTTGGGAGGGCTGTAAGGGCTTATATAATATTATCACAGTTATCTTGTTCTGAATAAAGATATTTGTTCATTGATATAACCAATATGAAAGGTTGCTGCTCGAGGCTGCTGAATATCCGTGATCTCACCCATGGGACTTGTGCTGCTCATTTGCGCAAAGTCATAATCTGCAAGCCACTTACTTAAAATCATAGCAAAGGAGATAATACTATTAGCTAGGCGGTACAATACTAACCTTTCCCACACCAACACGTGGCAATGAATTAACATTCTTAATTCGCTCTTCTCGAAACGTCAATTTTATTTTCCGATTTGGGGACCATGTTGCGAGCGCCTCCCTGCGGAACTAAGCCTTTACAGGGATACAATGCGCTACCGAGACGTCACTAACCCTGCATATGGGGATTTCAACATGGGAATCCCCTCGCGGCACGGACAGGGATAAGGTCTACCTCCGCTGGGCAGTGCAAATTCTTGGCAATCTGGAGCTGAGCGCGATCGAGATTCAATTAATAAAAGCCCCAAGTTCTCCCCTCTCCGCTTGTCGTTGAGAAAGCAATATGTAAAACTATGCAACCAAATGTGCCATAACTGGTACGCCAGATACCGCCGCCACAATGCCTGAGTATCTCAACCTCGCGTCGACCACGACGAACACCACCACCTCCCCCTCCCCAGATAAAACCTTTACCATCCTACGACACTCCCGCAAGCGCCTCTTCACCTTCGAATCCTCCTCTACCTCCCCCGCCGAATACGTCATCTCAGACACCAAATCCACGCCCCTCCTCCACCGGGGCCCCAGCGTCTCCCCAGAAAGCCCCATCATAGCATCCATGCGCCGCTCCGCATTCTGGCAGAACGTAACGCTCGAGCTCGGCGATGGGGTGGGGCAGCTCGTGCATAATCTTGCGGCGAAGCGGTTGAGGGTTGTGGAGGGACGGAAGAGGTGGTGGAGACGGAAGTTTGGGATGAAGGAGAGGGAGGTGAAGGTGCTGGAGGAGGTGGAGGTGGAGGGGTTGGTGGTGGGGGTGAGGATGGAGAGACGGCCGAGGGTGGGGAGGAGGATGAGGTGGGAGTTTGAGGGGGTGGAGTATGTGTGGTCAGGGACGAGGGGGATGGCGAGGTCGTGGTTTAAGGGGGTTAAGGGGTACTCGCATGATATGAAGGTGTGTGATTTCTCATTTCTGTTTTTGGGATTGTATTTTCTTTTTCTTATGCGATTGAACATGTGTCGGTCTCTTGTAGTTGGCCGGAAAGCTAATTGTGCTGCCGTTGAAGCTTGTGAGAACTAGCGATCATACTCTCATTGCTACATATGAGAAGAAGCACCTTGGCCGTAATGCGGGCCCTGGAATGGATGGGAAGGGCAAGAAACGGTCTATCGGGACGCTACGGATATATCACGCCGCATACGATCGCCCAAATACCGACACTGCGACTGGATTGGACGGTGATATGGCTCAAGAATTCAAATTGGGTTCACAGTACAGAATGGGCAGTAATTTGACTGGAACGCATACGGGAGACATCTTTGAGGAGACGGTGGTGATGACATGCTGGGCTGCGCTGGAAGCAGAGCACAGGATTCGGCACACCATTTTGGACATTCTGATAGAAATTGCGGAGAACGCGTCGGGATAGAAATGTCTAGGTTTATTAGTCCGATATATGATAAGTCGCAGGGCTGAATGATTCGAATATATCCTACATAACAAGACAGACCCAACGCCCAGTTGGACCATAGCTGACATAATAATCCGAATTCTCACTTGATTCGCTCTCGCTCGTTCCTCTTCGCTTTGCGCGCCTCTCCCGCCGTTTTCGTCTCCTTATCCTCATCGCCTGTCTCCTTCGTCTCCTCTGCTCTCTCCTTCTCTCTGGATCCGATTCCCTCACCATGTCATCCTCGCTCTCATATTCGTCCCTATCTCGCTCGGTGTCACTGCCCAAGCCACCTCTCATCTCATAATCATCCCCATCTTCGTCGTCTTGTGATCTGTTGTGGTGGGAGCCGTCGTCACAGCTTTCGATGTTTGGTTTCTTTTTTATTTTTGCTTTGATGTCATCTAGTTTTTGGCGTATGGCGCTTTTGATACTTGCGGCTTTGCTTTTGATGCTTTCGACTCTGCTTTTTATGCTAGTTTCCCTGCTTTTGAGACTTGCGGCTGCGCTCCTCAAACTCGCTGGCTTGGCCATGAATTTTGACGCATAATTCTTTATGCTTGATACCTTCTTTAATTTTTCGGAACCCTTCCCATTATCTTTCCGAATGCCTTTCTTGGTCGATTTGCGTTGAGCATTTCCAGTGCAGCTTCTGCAGCGCGGGAGCTCGGAGATATGGGAGGTGCATGCGGAGGGGAAGGAGGCTGGCGATTGGGAGGATTGGGTGAGAAATCTGAGGATGGCCCTGACTCCATGGATTCTTGAAGAGGCGGTTTGGTAAGATGGTTTGGCTTTAGTGATTGAACTTGTTGTGGTGGATGAGAAGCAAAACAAGCAATCGATGTCAAGCAAGGACGTTAAGTATACATAGTGATTGCATGTATGAGTCTCTAGCATGGAATCACTTGCTGCATTCATTTGATTTTTCTCCTTCAGTATGTGAATGTGATTATATAGATGTGGAGCTATCCTCCAAAATCCGAGGAGGCACCGCCTTGTCCGAGGACGGTCCTCGGACAAGGCGGTGCGATGCCAGTTATTTAAGCCCATGAAACTTATCTTTATAACTTTCTTATGAGAGACTGACACCTTGATCACAGCCAGTGACCGAACGCCGCCTGTACTATGCTCGCCGTCGCTGTAATTGCTACAGTTATGTGCGGTTCTACTTCGGACTCAGGAGGCATGCACAGCTCTGGTTGACCAGCACAGGAATTGGAGGTTTCCTTCCGACCCAGCTAGTTTTCTACGTCTCATACATTGTCACTTCAGCAACTGGAGCAGGTATGATGTTAATGACGCTAATATATTCACATTGACCTTAGGTAGGCTTCATAACTCCTGCGCTGTGCCAAGCACTGGTATCTTACACAAATCTATTCAAATCAAGGATTCTCTTTCGCAGGTCCGCTCGGACTCTCACCACTCCAGACGTTTTCCAGATCCTCGCCAGGGAGTCCATATTTCGGACTCAGTATCGGCGTGATTTCCTGCCTGTCCTCCTGCCACTCGCGCGACTCGTGAGCACCGGGACTCTCTGAGTCGTCATCACCAACAGCAAACCTATCGTTTGGGCTGGTGTTCCCGTCGTCATCCTTCTTGGGGTCGATGACAGGAGAACCGTCCTCTGGCTCGAAGCCTTCGCGGACTTCCTCCCCTTCGTTTCCGTATGTGCGACTGTGAGGGTATTAGTACGATCACATCTGAGTGAAATTCTGCACTTACACAAAGCGTTTTGGTTCTACGGCATTCCAGCCTGCGCTACCTTCCTTTCGTGCGCGTACCCGTTCGATCTCCTCTGCCTCAGTGTCCTCAACGACAAGATCTACCAGTTGGCTCCTGTCTGACTTGGCGGAACTGGATGATGACGAATGGTGCCGAAGCATGCCCTTTAGCAGAGGAGCGCGACCTTCTTCTCCGGTGCTATCCTTGCCCTTCCCTTTGCCGTGGGATCCTTCACTCTCAGACCTTTGAGTCTGTGACTGAACTTTCTGTATGGTCTTTTTGACGTTCTTCTTGCGTTTAACTTCATGACTCCTTGTTGGTTGAATTAAGTGCCGGTTCGCAGACGTAGTTATCAAATCCGGTTCCTCTGTCATCCAACCACGTTTCTTGGCAGTATGTGCTGTAATTACTGGGTAATTCCAGTCTCCGTACTCCAGCTTCCGCGCCTTTGCGTAAAGTTCCTCTTCGTCAACATCCAGACCATCAGAGTTAATAGTCCCGTCGTTCGGGGTTCCGATATAAGATATCGCTTCTTCCGAGAGGCCAGCGTTTGATGTGCGCCCAGTACTAGGCCCTCCATTCCCGGCAAGCAAGGGGGTTCGGGCATTGGCTTCTCCCGGCTTGGGAATCCAATACTTGCCCTTGCCCCCGCGCTCGTATCGCATGCCTTCCATCATTCTTGCAACCCGGGAGCTAGACTCTTCGTGCGCTATGATGTTGTCGCCGGAGTCAAATAGACGATACTCGTACTTTTTCCCGCTGAATGTCTCCTTGGTATCCTCGATAAGATCTCGGATACCGAAGGAGTCCCTGAGGGCATACTTGACTGGAAGGCGTGCAGCTGATATGGTAGCGTCAGCGTAGTCATGCCATGAGAAGGCATACCAGTGGCCAATGGCAAATGCTGGCATTTCAAGACAAATAAGTGCATCTTGGATAGCTGCGGCGATATTATCTGGGGTGTAGCCCTTGACATCATCTGGAATGACCCCAAGCCACACTAATATCGACAGCCCGAAACCTTGCCAATACGAGGCGAAGATGATAAGCTTAATGTTCAAAAACTTCGGCATTGGTCTGAATGGCTGCAAGTCTTTCGACATACAGACCCAAAACATCCCGAGGGAGTATAAGCTGATTGTAACACTGATATTATATGCAATCCCACTCCACATATATCCAGACGTCAATCCCATATATCCTTCCTGGTATACACCAGTCGCTTTCATTATAATGGATGCAAGGCCGAGAACAGGCTTCAACCACGCGTACTGCAGGATGCCGCGCTTAATCGCGAGGAAGCTATGTGGATCGGAGATGTCGACTTTTGGCAGGAAGTGGTTCATGGGCCATAAGTGATGCACAGGTTCGCGGCCATGCATCATGATGATCAAGGCTCGTTCGCCTCCAATGAAGTTGATAAGGAGCTGCAGGAACGTGTATATAGTGAAAGCCTTCCCAGGATTAGAAGTCTTCTCAACGTCAGGCTCAGAAGCCCAATCTTACCTCGTAGACATCTCGAATAGGATCTACCCAGAATGCTGCCTTCAGGGATACTAAGCTCAACCATGACGATATCGAGTATATGGGCACCCTGCTGGTGTCAGTCTGCGACATCCAGTGTAAATTCGCAAAACTTACATGAGCAAAATCCTAACCACATATCTCTGAAGAAGGGGCTTTCGATAGTTCTTTCTGTGAGGCAGTTCGTCAATATGTTTGTATATTTATGCGGGGGCGCCTGCTCGTACGTTTGAAGCCATATGGACCTGTAGAAGCCTGGTCAGTAACTTGAGCTCTTAAAGTAGCTGTTTGACAATCTTACACGATAGATATCAGGGTCGCGACCAGAGAGGCAACTCCGGCGACAATTACAAGCCCATTCGCGAGCTTTTGTCCCGTCCCGCCCGATTGTTTACTCTGATGCATCCCGTGGGACATATTGTCTGCCATAGCTGGAGGGGTCTAGGGTAATGACGTTTGCTGATGCCCTTGAGCAGCCGAAGGACATCCAACGCAGGTAAATTCAGTTCGGAGGCATGTTATTTTCCAGGAATGCCCGATTATTCAGTAGTCGTTCGAATTCCACGGTAATATTTCATGTCGAACACCTTCAAGAGAGATTGCGTGGTTGATGGCGTACGCCTGCGCACCCCTGTCGCAACTTCTTGGTCTGTGAAGGCGGTGGCAGAATCCACATGCTAAATGTTGACCTGAGTGGATAGCATCCGCATGAGCTAGGACAGCTTCTCAATCCACGAATTCTCAAGAAAACATCCCAACGCTATGCTTCTGGGAAATACGCGTCTTATGAGGTGAAGGTAGCTGCTGTCTTGTTTAAAATTCGGTACAGGGATACGAGCATCCGGCCTATGATCATGAGAAGAGCTGCGGGGGGTCTTCACTGGAGACGAGAAATATGTCGAGCTCCGGAGGCCTGACAGCTGTGTCGTTGACCCCGGTCTTGGGGTTTAACTGGTAGGTGTAGATGCAATGGCAGTATAATATTTTTCGGTCTAATAGCTTTCAGGGTGTTCTTGGTCGAGCTAATTGTTTGTGGAATACTGTATGGGCATCGTACTTCCCCCCTCTGAATATTGCTAACTGCCGTCGCTAGTACACTATTCTTCCTCTTTTATTTCAATAGACTCTTCGCTACGATTATATCATATGGAATCCGGGCATGGTCATGGCACAAATATCGAGTGTATGTGGATATACAGGCGCTACAGATTTCGTTGCTGGGTGGCCGCATTTTCTTCAAGGGACTTCGGTACCATGGAAACAACGAGACGATCCTCGTGCACAGCGGATTTATTACTTGGGCATATTGGCGCCGCAATGTGAGAGAGCTGGATCTATCTCACGGAAAGGACCTTCACAGCGTAAAAAGCGAATCTACTGTCAAAAACGACAAGGAGAACTATAAGGACCAATCTGCGACAGAAAGCGGCGTGAACGCTGCTAAGTCGACGCTGCCTTGCCGCCTTAATGTCGAAATTAAAGGACTGGAATGGTTCATATACAATCGGAGTGCGGCATATGACTCCATTGTTGCTGGACTCGCAAAGTCGGATGAGACCAAGCAGGAAAGCACCTTGGTGGACGATCCGACGGAGAAGGAGCGAGACACGGGGTTGAAGAAGCGTGGATTTCCAAAACCTGCCATCCTCGCTAGCATATTGCATAAACATTCGTCGGAAACCGATGAGAGTTCGGGCCTCCCACCCTTGACAGAAAAGGATACGAATAGAGAGTCTTTGGGCACCACGGGCAGCCTTCACTCAGACGATAGCAGCAATACATCTAATGGCCAAGCCAACCAGGAAACTGAAAAGAGTTTTATTCTCAATCTTCTCCCTCTGCACATCGATTGCGTCAAAGCAGCTGTGGTTATGGGGAATGACAACACAAAGAGTGTGTTTATTACGAAAGCCGATAAATTTTCTGGCGACATCAATGCTACTGCCTGCCGCGCGCCAGACTTATACAAGCAGGTTTTTGACCTACAGTTTGTCCATCCTATGATCCAGTTAAAGCCCAATGAGGACTATAACGAGGACCAGACTACAACGGCAAATCGAGCCAAAGATGATATCAAGGAGCGCACTGATGGTGTGGAGGGCGTCCTCCACCCGTACCGCCTATTTCATCGATACCGTCGGAAAGCATGGCACAAAGTCCAAACCATTGTACCGTATTTCAGTAGCTCCGTGGAGACCTTCTCCAGCTCAACTCCGGAGCCTATAATATCAGATCCAAACACCCAAGGGAATCTGCATCAATGGCAAGGTCTTTCGCGCTACCTCAATGATGAAGAAGATGGCAAAGCGAAATGGTCTTCCTTTGAGTATGCCACTGTAACGACTATCCTTGACAGCCCTGAAGCCAGCGTGAGCTATTATTGGGATATACCTGGAAAGGTACCTGTGGAAATGGGGTCTCCAAAGCCACAGCCATGGCAGACAAGTGATATTAATGGAGACATGCCACCTGAATGGGGCATAGACGTCATTATCAAAGGGGCCTTGATAAATTATGGCCCATGGGCAGACCGACAACGGGCAGACTTGCAAAGGGCCTTCTTCCCTAGCATATGCAAGGACGCAACCCCAGCAGGTAATTTAAAGCCTGGGGACACAAGGGTGGCTACAAATCTCAAACTTTACATCCAATTGGATGATGATACGACCCTCCGTGTTCCTATCCGTGAGGAGTCGAAGAACTGGAAGTGGAAGTCGCAGGCGGATACGATGACATCCCAGATGCAAGAGCAGAATAAGCGCACCGGCAAGAGCTCCCGTAAACATAAAGCCAAGGGGGATCATGCAGGTCCAGAGATCCGTCCATTTGGCTGGCTGGACCTGAAGGTCTGCAAGAATGCCACCGTTAATTACAACATGGATATGGTGGCTGGGGCTTCTGGTTTCTCAAATACCCTGGATGTTGATTTTCCGAACTTGGAGATCACAACCAGCGTTAATCATGGGATTCTGTGTCGATCTCTCAACCAGAGGTTGTCATGTAATCTATCGAACCCCCTCGGCTGGAACGCCTTCCACACATGGAAATTCGATTTTATCAGCAACGGGATGGAATTGTTCATTCTGAGAGAACATGTATTCTTGTTCATTGATCTAATAGATGATTGGACGACAGGCCCACCGCCTGAATATCTCACTTTTACACCGTTCCACTACCTCCTGAAACTCCAATTTGGCGACTTCAAGCTTTACCTGAACGTCAATGACTCAAATATAATCAACAATCCATCTGACTTTGATGACAATACTTTCCTGATACTGGACGGGACGGGCTTGGTAGCAGACCTTTGCATACCACTTGACAAGTATCGACCACATCGGAATAATGTTCCCTTTGATTTGGCGGTTGATAGAGCAAATCTTGTTCTCCACGTGCCACCATGGAACACTCAAGCTACCTTTATGCCCTCGAATGAAATTGCACAGGTTGAAGGGGTTAGCATCAATGGGAAATACCAATACTGTGATACGACGTCTTCAAGCAACACGGACACACTTATGGTGGATGTTTCTGGTCGCAATCTTGAAGTACAGCTTTTCGGATTCCTCATACGTTATTTTATGAAGATCAAAGACAACTATTTTGGGGAAGACATTCATTTCAGAACATTGGAGGAGTACCAGCAAATTATAAATGCTAAAGATCCAGATACGGAGGCTCTTCTTAACAAGCCTCCAGCCAAGAAAAGCAATGATCTCGATGTCATCATAAGCATTGGCTGCAAGACTAATGGCGCCCTCCTGCCGGCCAACTTGTATTCGGCAAAGGACCACGTACGAGTTGAGATAGCTGCGCTGTCCGCGGATTTGCGATTCACAAACTATTACATGGACCTAAATGTCAGCCTCAGTCCTTTAGTATTCTCACAGGGGATGCAAGAAGGGCTGTCAACTCCAATGACTTCTATCTCTGGCTCTCAGCTCTTCGTTGATGGCGTGGAGATTTTTGGAAACCGACTTTTCGGCCTGCCGCCCACCGAGCCCACATATCTCTGTAATTGGGATTTTTCAGTTGGGTCAGTACGAGGAGAGACATCGGCGGAATTTCTCATGAAATTGTCTGCAGCTGTGAAGGCATTTGCGTTCTCGTTTGATGACGACGAAAACGCGTTGCCTCCTATTACCCCTGAGATCTTGCATGATGCGACATTCCTTAGGGCATCGGTGGAGCATGTGCATATTTGGGCCCATGTGGACGATGCTGCATTTCTACTTTCAACAGGGCCTCTACGGGTCAGCTTCAACGATTTAGCAGGGCAGCTCTATTCGAAGAAGCTAAACGTTACTATTCCGGATCTAGCCCTGGGTTGTGTAGATGCCGACTCAGCGTCGCGTCATAGATCAAGAGCAAGCCACCCAGTGGAAACGCATGCATATATCACAACGACCATCGAATTTACTATGGTTAACAGAAAGGCCGAATTCGAAGATGATAAGCGACTACAACAAGCACATATTAGGCGCGAGGACTCTAGGACACAAAGAACGCAATTTCTCCTTGTTGATGACCCGTTTAGGCCACCTCCAATACAAGTTGATACTCCCGCCATGTGCTTTCCTCCGGTTCCATTACCTGTTACCGATAGCAACAATTACCATCCCAATCGCGCCACCTCTAGCATCGCGTCGTCACAAAATTCAAAGCAATATCTTCGTCGCAAAAGCTCCTTCCTCTCACTAACCAGTTCTGAGCGGTCTAGCCAAAAGAGCATCATTAGAACTCATAGTAGTCTCTCCGAGCCAAGATTCCAACATAATTCGTCCGACTCACCATCGAGGAGCCGTCAACTTGGCGAGAGTCTGCGCTTGACGCCACTACCACGCGATATCTCCGCGGCATCTACTGGCCGCCAGCCATCATTTTACAGCGCAGTTGACCATAACGACTTGCGGGCACGAACTTCATCCAGCGTCATATTTTCAAGTCCATTCATCTCGCCATATTTTCCCCTCGATGAGGTTGAACCAGATATGGGAAATCTTCCCGAGCTTGGCGAACATGACCTCGATCAAGCCCCAACCCCAAGCGCCGAAATAAAACCCGCTGATAAGATATTCGATGACAATACTGAATATACTAGCTTCATTGTTGAATTCAAGCAGGGTATCAGAGCCGTCTCGAATCCTCAGGCGATAAAGGCAGCTACAAGGTTTTTGGAAGTATTGCAGCCTACTTCTACGGAAGATATCATTGATTCCGTTCAGATCGAGTCTATGAACGATATATTTGCGGCAAAAAAGAAGATTGTTGTGGCGGGTAAAAACACGGATGTTAATATAGTCCTTCCAATAGTTCGCCTTCGATTCGCCAATACAGTGGTGTCTGAACACCACCTACGTTCTGATCAGCCCTTAGACCAGTATGATTTCTCCGCTCGGGGTATGTCAGTGATTGGTCGCCAAAGATCAGCTGCGAAAGAGAATGTCGACAGAACTAAATCAAACGAGGCATCTGCGGTTCGTGTGCGTGTGCTATCGGCGGAGGTCTCTGCCAAAGAAAGGAGCCATGGCAGGGCAGACGCCCAGGCAGCCATCAATGGCCGCGTCGAGGATATCTCGTTTTGGATGGCATCTGACAAATCTGTGTCGGGACATCTTAACATTAAAGCCGTCGATGTGGAGATGGCAAGCTCCAAAGTGAAGTACCTAGCATCACTGCTTCATCGAACTACCCAGATGGCCTCTGAAGCTGGTGATGGATTTGCCAGTTTGGCTAGGTGGCAAACCAATCGAATAAGGCACTCTGTCTTCCTTCTGTCCACCCAAGGCCAGCGAACAGGCGACCCTCTGTTTATGACAAGACCATCGTATGTATTACGATCTGCTGCAGGCCATCTCAGGACAACCGACTCTTGGAAATTGATAACCCGCCTCCGTCATGTCTATTCAACTCTCGGCTACAATGAAAAGCAAAGGATAGAAATACTTCTTTCGGAACGGGACTCGGCCTCCTACCCCGAAGATATCCGCGAGCAAGTACAGGCGGGATTCGAGAAGTGGCGAAGCTGGGATTTGGAAAATCTCACCGAATGTGTTCTTATGACCAAGGTTTTCGGATCGCTCATAAGAGATGACACTGCGCCCACTGAAATCCAAAAACCAACTCAGTTTAGGGCCGCCATAACTCGAACCAGCTTCGTCTTGGACCCAGGACCAAAGCAGAATGAGATTGCTCTCACCACTTTGGCTGCAAATATCTCTGCAAACCAAGTAAGCGTGGATAATGCATCGGATCAAGCCCCGCCACAGGATTCCTGCACAATCGTACAGATCTACTGCATGGATTCGTCAATAACTTTAAATTGGGAGTTATGTGAGCTTATTGAAGTTACCACCAAATTGTACAATGAAACACAAGCTGGTCCAGCGCCAGGACAACCAGCGCCAGTTGTACGACCTCCAACCACAACCCAGATAGACAAACCTAAGCAATCTCTGCATCTTATCTTTGCCTCCGATAATGGTTCTGTTACACTTGACACCATTAACATTCGAGCAAGATCCCTCAGTACCGGTCTCAAGGTATCCCTATTGGTTGCAGACGGGGTATGTGACGGCAGGAGTATTGCCACTGCCTTGGTGACTGCCGATGCGGCAACGTCAAAATTCCGAAGCCACCATCAGGATCTGGCAATCCACCAATTTCTCGCTCCGACATTAAACGTCTCGCGAGAGAGCCGCGTTGTGGGCAAAATAAAAGAAAATGCTTGGAAGGTTGCCGGTAACTCGCAAGAATTATCATTCGTTGTAAAACAAGACGTTGTTGCGCTCTTACAAGTCTTGGACCGCATAGTAGGAGACGAAGTACACCAAATAAGTCAAATTTTACGGACTCTGCCCAAAAAACCGGTACAACGACCAGTTAAAAGCCGTGTACCAAGTACCGCTGCTATTAACAAGATAAATATTGCTTTGTTTCTCGACGAGTATCATATTAGCATTCCTCTATTGAACTCAGTTCGCTATGATATCTCTGGTGTTGTTGCCAGGGCATCGTTAGCAGCTAGGCAGGGCGTCGAGTTCGTCTTCGATTTTGACATCAAAGAAAACTCGCACGATATACGGACAGAAGCGACTGGAAAGTCTCAAACAATCTCCGTTCTACAACTCCCTCCAACAAACGGCCGTGTTATAGCACAAATAAGTGAGGATGAACATAAATTCTCGGTGTTCATTTCAGTGGAGCCTATATTTCTCGACGCAGCCAAGATCCAGAATGTTGTTGCGGCGCTCAATCGGCCTGAAATGACAAATATGATGGATGAAGCGCGTGAAGGCTTTCGAACCCTAAAGAGTCACATCCCGGAGGGCATAGATCCGGGCAAAGTACCAGCTAAGCAAGAAGTCGCAAAAGATACCCCAAGTCCTTTCATATACGATGCCCATTTGTCAATGGCAGGCTTGGAAGTGTTCACCGACGCACCAAATGGCAACTATAACGATAACAAAGCACGCTTGACATTTAATCTCGGAATTGTGCAAGTTGAGGCGCACAACCGCCTGGCTATGGCTGGGCCTGCATTGCAATTTCCCGAGCTGCAGTTAAATCTTCGTAAGGTGGTGGCTGACCTAGCCTCTATTTCCAATACCGGAAATGGAGAGACCTGCGGGAATTTTGCATTTGCAGCTAAATTCACGGCCGGCTCAAAAGAAGCTGAAGACGGGGGCCAGGTCCGCTCGTATCACTTGACAAGTGACAGCTTGGAGATCAACCTATGTGCTGATACTGTTTCAACGATAGTGAATGTCGTGGGCCATTTACAGACTAAAATCAAAGAGTTGGAACTACCGCGGGATGTTAACTACTTTCAACGATTTCGCAACCCTCGAATTACTGTCGAGGAAGACGTGGGCACTCCTGAAAGTGCAGCTGCATCATTGAATTTGTTCGATGCCATGTTTTCGCTGGAGCTATCCAATTTGCAGGTCAGTTGGATTGTTACTTCGCCCTTTTTAGATCACGCAGCGGGTAGTGAAGACTTGGTTTTATCGCTGCAGCGAATCGGTTTATCAACTAGGAAAAAGAAGTCTGCACGCCTTAGCATCGAGAACTTAATGCTCCAGATGGTCCCTCCAGATCAAGTCAAGAGTGTGCGGTCTCAAAATTCTGCACTTCTGCCTGAAGTTGTTTTCAACATAGGATTGGTATCAACAGCAACCGCGACCCGTCTTGCTTTCCAAGCTGCCGGTAAATCGTTGGACTTACGACTCACGTCACAATTCATTACCCCTGGATCGAATATACAAAAATCTATCACAAGTGCAGCTGAAAAGGCTCGCTCGGCGTCCGCATCTTGGATGACGGGTCCTGCCTCAGATAAGCCCAGCGACACGGCGAAGAATATATTCTTTGGGAAGAAGAATTTAGAGTCGCTATTGGTTGATGCAGACTTTGCTGGGGCTGTAGTTCATCTCCAAGGGATGAAGACATCGGACAGCGCAACGTCTTCACTTCCAGACAAGCGTAGTAGGGCTCCTCAAGGGGGAAGATATGGTCAATTCGCGCAGGATGAAGCAACCAGTTCAACAATGCTGCGTTCCCCCGGCCTTGCAATCAAAGTCGAATACAAGGATAATGGTACTGATGATCCGTCGCTGAACGCCGAAGTCAAAGTCAATGCGTCCAAGAATATCTTGTATCCGCAGGTCGTCCCACTGATAATGGAAATTTCGTCAAACGTCCAAGCCGTTATGAGCAATAACAACGAGCCAGAAGGAGCACCGGACAAGAAACCCGCGCCGCAAAAGCTAATGGGCGCGGCCGACGATAATATTCTTACGGTAGACCCGAGTGCAGTGTTGGGACGAACTAGGTTGAACTTGGGAATACGTATCTGCGCGCAGGAGTTTGGTCTCAGCTGTCAACCAATTGCAAGAGTAGCTGCAACAGCAAGATTGGACGACATTTATATCACAATGAATACGGTACGATCCGTGGACCATGGCCATTTCTTCGCCCTCTCTGCATCGATAAATCGCCTCCAGGCCTCAGTTCAGCATGTATATTCACGAGAATCTACTGGTAGCTTTGATGTCGACTCAATTGTCTTATCGATGATGAATAGCAAGCATGTCAGCGGTACTAGCGGGCTTTCGGCCATATTGAAGGTCAGCCCTATGAGGGTCCTTGTGAACGCGAAGCAGATACAAGATTTCCTCCTGTTCCGTGATATATGGATGCCAACCGATTTGGACAGGGGACCAGCTCCTGCACCTGTACCTCAACAGGAAAGAACATCACAAGCCCAGACATATCTTGTGCAGCGTTACCAGCAGGTTGCAGCAACAGCGGCGTTTCCCTGGAACGCAACCATTTCAATTGAAGAACTCGACGTACAGTTGGATCTTGGCCAAGCTATCGGGAAATCCACATTTGTTATATCGGGTTTCTGGGTGTCCTCAAAGAAAAGTTCCGACTGGGAGCAGAATCTATGTCTTGGATTCGAAAAGGTCGGCATCGACAGTACTGGCAGGATGAGCGGCTTTACATCTCTACAGAATTTCCGCATCCGAACGTCCATTCAATGGCCCGAGCGAGAAAAGGCGTTGAATCAAACACCGCTAGTCCAGGGAGCGGTGTCCTTCAGCCATTTCCGTCTGAAGGTTGCCTTCGACTACCAAGCGTTCTTGGTAGCGGACATCACCTCTATTCAACTAATGCTGCACAACGTCCGCGATGGGCCCAGTGCGGCTGGTGATAGATTGGTTTCAATGCTCGATGGCGATTCTGTTCAAATATTCTGCACGACAACAAGTGCTTCTCAGGCGCTAGCGCTCTATCAAGCACTTGAGAAGTTGATGCAGGAAAAGAAATCCAATTACGAATCCTCATTGAAAGAGATAGAACGCTTTATTAGGCGGAGGCCATCGACAATTCCCGTTGCCGAAATTGCTGAAGCCACTCCGCCTCCGCAAGAACAACTCACAAAGGCGCCTATTACGTTGCATACAGATGTAGTTGTGACATTGAAAGAAGTCAATATGGGTGCCTATCCCAGCACATTTTTCGATGCTCAAATCTTCAAGATTGAAGCTCTCAATGCAGAGTTCAGATTTGCAGTCACAGTCCCAGCTGGAATAGTGCATAGTAGGCTCGGCCTTACTCTAGGTCAGCTCCGCATTGGTCTGGCAGGAGTCAAATCACCCGGGCAGCCCAAGAGCACTGGTGAATTATCTGTGGAAGAAGTTGTCAGCAGCGCCACCGGATCTAGAGGTGGCACGATTCTTAAAGTGCCAAGAGTGGAAGCTACAATGGAGACTTGGCAATCGTCAGGCTCAAATCAGATTGACTACATCTTCAAATCATCATTCGAGGGCAAGGTCGAAGTCGGATGGAACTATTCTCGAATCAGTTACATCCGCGGCATGTATGGCAATCATGCGAAATCACTTGCGCAGCGTCTTGGCAAGCCTCTGCCGCCATCGGCTGTCAAGATCACCGGCGTGCCGGAGGCTGACGAGGATGGCAAGGAACGTGCAACAGGCGAGCAACAGAAGATCACGGCGGAGGTCACGGTGCCACAGTCAAAATATGAGTACGTTGCTCTTGAACCTCCGATTATTGAGACGCCACAGTTGAGAGAGATGGGAGAGGCTACCCCGCCACTGGAGTGGATTGGGCTACAGAGGGACCGGCTGCCGAATCTGACACATCAGATTCTGATTGTGACATTGCTGGAGCTGGCCGGTGAGGTGGAGGATGCGTATGCGAAAATTCTCGGGTCCTCGTAAGGTGTGTGGTATGATTGTGTATAGCCCGTTTGGGGTTATCATGTATGGTATGAAGTTGCATGGCATTTTTAGGAGTCTTAGCGGGGGCGTTTGGCAGGTCTGCAAGCACTTTTCATCAGTGCCGGCTCATGGTGAGCCTCATAATAGTGAATATAATTATATGTACAAACTACAAATGCATTGCCTGAGCTGAATTATCGCGATGGTGATTGGCTGTGGTGGCGATGGCGGTGTTCTTGTCCAAGCTTGGTACTGAGGTAGATTGAGCTTACCTTACCTATAGCTCCGCCTCACCGGCGCTTGGCCGATGATTCCTTCGCCGTAGCGCCCCTCTCTCATACGATAACCGGAGTGTGCGGGGTCCCAGATGCGGGTTTTCGTTGTGCGGGCGCAAAACACGGCCATGTTGTTGATATGTTGTCGGCTTTTTATAATAAAAATCAGGCAGTTTCTTGACATTTCCCTCGCCGCCGTGCTCGTCTCGGCGTCATCGGATCCTGTTATGATGATATTGAAACAGTGACTTAGTGACTTCCGCACCTCTTCCGTCGACTCACATAGGGATAAGGCATGTGGGAGCGATAGTCTAGTCCTCATCCGGTTAGGCGGCACAAAACAACCCTCTGCCCCACTAACCAAAGATATCTTCACCTTCTCCCACCCTACCATTTGAAAAGACCCTCCTCTTTCCTCTTTCCTTTCTCACCGCAACGTCCATCGTCAGAAGCATCAAAGCCATCTTCTGCGCATTCTATCACCACTGCTTAGGGTCAACCGAAGGCAGTATAAGATAGAATACAAAGACTTCAAGGAGACTCTCAGAAAGTCCCTCGAGTCTCAGATCCGACCCCGCTTCGGCACCAGAAAAATTCGACATTAATCAGCTTTTGAAGCTCAACCGCCATCATGGTTAAGTGAGTTCATCTAAAAAATCCCCCGACAAAATTCGAGCTTGCCTAGATGTTTTTCCATCTTTCGTTGCATCTTGATGGGAGTTTTTGTTTTTTTTGTTTATGACGTCTGAACACATTGCTAATCATGGTGTCGCTACAGCTTCACTGTCGAGGAGGTCCGCACGCTTATGGACAAGCCGACCAACGTGCGTAACATGTCCGTTATTGCTCACGTCGATCACGGAAAGTCCACTCTTACCGATTCCCTCCTGTCCAAGGCCGGTATTATCTCTTCGGCGAAGGCCGGTGAGGCCAGAGCCACTGATACCCGTGCCGATGAGCAGGAGCGTGGTATTACCATCAAGTCGACTGCCATCTCCCTGTACGGAAAGCTCACCGACCCTGAGGATCTCAAGGACATCATCGGCCAGAAGACCGACGGTGGTGATTTCTTGATCAACTTGATCGATTCGCCCGGTCACGTTGATTTCTCCTCTGAGGTTACTGCCGCTCTTCGTGTCACTGATGGTGCTCTCGTCGTCGTCGACACCATTGAGGGTGTCTGCGTCCAGACCGAGACCGTCCTTCGCCAGGCTCTTGGTGAGCGTATCAAGCCTGTTGTCATCATCAACAAGGTTGATCGTGCTCTTCTCGAGCTCCAGATCGAGAAGGAGGATCTTTACCAGTCCTTCTCCCGTACCATCGAGTCCGTCAACGTCGTCATCTCCACCTACTTCGACAAGTCCCTCGGTGACGTCCAGGTCTACCCATACAAGGGTACCGTTGCCTTCGGTTCCGGTCTCCACGGATGGGCTTTCACCGTCCGCCAGTTCGCTCAGCGTTACGCCAAGAAGTTTGGTGTTGACCGTGTCAAGATGATGGAGCGTCTTTGGGGCGACAACTACTTCAACCCCCACACCAAGAAGTGGACCAACAAGGGCACCCACGAGGGCAAGCCTTTGGAGCGTGCTTTCAACCAGTTCATCCTGGACCCTATCTTCAGGATCTTCAACGCCGTCATGAACTTCAAGAAGGATGAGATCAACACTCTCCTCGAGAAGCTGAGCATCAAGCTCACCTCTGATGACCGTGACAAGGAGGGCAAGCAGCTCCTCAAGATCGTCATGCGCACTTTCTTGCCCGCTGCCGATGCCATGTTGGAGATGATGATTCTTCACTTGCCATCCCCAGTTACCGCCCAGAACTACCGTGCTGAGACTCTCTACGAGGGTCCCCCAGATGATGAGGCCTGCCTCGGTATCAAGAACTGTGACCCTAAGGGCCCTCTCATGCTCTACGTCTCCAAGATGGTGCCCACTTCCGATAAGGGTCGTTTCTACGCTTTCGGTCGTGTCTTCTCTGGTACCGTCAAGTCTGGACTCAAGGTCCGCATCCAGGGTCCCAACTACGTTCCCGGAAAGAAGGATGACCTTTTCATCAAGGCTATCCAGCGTACCGTCCTCATGATGGGTGGCAAGGTCGATCCCATTGACGATGTCCCAGCCGGTAACATTCTTGGTCTCGTCGGTATTGATCAGTTCTTGTTGAAGTCTGGTACTCTTACCACCTCCGACACCGCCCACAACCTGAAGGTCATGAAGTTCTCCGTCTCCCCCGTCGTCCGTCGTTCGGTTGAGGTCAAGAACGCCCAGGATCTCCCCAAGCTTGTTGAGGGTCTTAAGCGTCTCTCCAAGTCCGATCCTTGTGTCCTGACTTACATTTCCGAGTCCGGTGAGCACGTTGTCGCCGGTGCTGGTGAGCTCCATTTGGAGATTTGCTTGAAGGATCTTGAGGAGGACCACGCTGGTGTCCCTCTCCGCATTTCCGACCCCGTCGTTGCCTACCGTGAGACTGTCACCACCCAGTCGAGCATCACTGCTCTCTCCAAGTCGCCCAACAAGCACAACCGTATCTACATGATCGCCGAGCCCCTCTCCGAGGAGGTCTCCAACCTCATTGAGAACGGCAAGATCACCCCACGTGACGATATCAAGACCCGTGCCCGTCTCCTTGCTGATGAGCACGGATGGGATGTCACTGACGCCCGTAAGATTTGGTGCTTCGGTCCCGACACCAACGGTGCCAACTTGTTGGTCGATCAGTCCAAGGCTGTCCAGTACCTCCTGGAAATCAAGGACTCCGTCGTCTCCGGTTTCCAGTGGGCTTCGAGAGAAGGTCCCGTTGCCGAGGAGCCCATGCGCTCTATCCGCTTCAACATCATGGATGTCACCCTCCACGCCGATGCCATCCATCGCGGTGGTGGTCAAATCATCCCAACTGCCCGTCGTGTCCTCCTCGCCTCCACCCTTCTTGCCGAGCCCGGTCTCCTCGAACCCGTCTTCCTTTGCGAGATTCAAGTTCCAGAGTCCGCCATGGGTGGTGTCTACGGTGTCCTTACCCGCCGTCGTGGTCACGTCTTCGCTGAGGAGCAGCGCCCCGGTACTCCTCTCTTCACCATCAAGTCTTACCTCCCCGTCAACGAGTCCTTCGGTTTCAACGCCGATCTTCGCTCGCATACCTCCGGACAGGCCTTCCCCCAGTCGGTCTTCGATCATTGGCAAATTCTTCCCGGTGGATCTCCTCTCGACCCCACCTCCAAGGTTGGCGGTATCGTCACTGAGATGCGTAAGCGCAAGGGTATCAAGGCTGAGGTTCCAGGTGTCGAGAACGTAAGGTTTCCCATAATCCCCACTACCCCAAACAGACTACTAACACCGCATAGTTCTACGACAAGCTATAAACTGCTCTCGTCCCTGATAGACTTCCTCTCCACCAGGTGTTGCGCCGCGTTTCCCGCGGTTCATGCAGTACAATGACTGAATGACACCCACGAAAAGTCATGTTCCCTCGTGGCGGTGCTCTGACGGACAACGGAGACGTTGAGCGGTAGAAGCGGCGCCATGATGCAGATCAGAAGAACAAAATTATACATCAGTTCCGTTTTTTCCCGATTATTGTTTTTTGCTTGCTATTGTTTTGTTAAGTAGCTTCGAGATTCTTTAGGTATATGCTATAGAATCGAGATGAAAGTATAAAGAATGCTTTGGTTTGTTATTTGGGTGTTTGTGATCAATGTTATTTGTCTGTAGTCCCTTGCCATACTCGTAACATCCGCTATCCAAACGAAACACTACGGCACAGTCTGGTAGACGAATGGACTGGTTGAGTCTGAACTCTGCAAGCATTGGCTTTATGTATAATACCTGTAGTACACTACATGTTCAATGGATCGCTACGTATTACATCAATGAAAATAAACTCCCAATCGCTTCAGCAATCTCTACAGCAACTCTCCAACAGGCCCAAAGCTGCTTCCATCGAACTCCTATTATGCCTCGCTCTCAACGGCAGCCATATCCCCTCCATCACTTTCCGACTCCTCTCGCACAATCTTCCGCCGTTTCCTTGCATTCCTCTGATTTGCAGCAAATTTGTCCTCGCTCGGCAATGTTGCATGGGTCTCCCACGGACTCCAGAACTCGACCTTCTCCCTCCAATCCACCATATCGTCTTTAGCTCGTATCTTTATCTTCGGCTTTGTCAAAACGTCTACTTCATCCTTGACTGCAACAGGCGGCTGCTGGTTTAGCAGCTCCCATAGGCGGGCCTCTTCGTCCATACTAGCCATCATGTCGAACTTATCTGCGTATTCTATCTCTTGGGATTCTGGAGATAGATCAATGACATTTTGGTCCAGAAGCTCTGACGCTGCTCGATGTGGCCTTTGAGGATTCGGCGTTGCTAATCCTGAGTAGCCACCCTGCCTTGACTGGGGTCGAGCTTCAGAATCATAATCCGTCTCCAATGCAGAGTGGCTGCCTTCGCTTGGTGCATTCGATAGGTTTTCTATCTCCTCATCCGACGAAGCATCAATGTCCGTTGCATTGATGGTTGAAACTGAAGAAGCACGGGAGCCGGAGGCTGAACCAGAGTTTGACCTTGATCGTGATCGAGACCGGGACCGAGATCTTTGTTTTGGCGTTTGTTTGTTTAGGTGGTCCTCAACCACATCGTATTCCAGTGGAGATCTATTCCCATGACTGAGAGTTAGGCGCTGGAAGACTTGTAGGTTGTTTCTTCTGGGACAGCGTTTCCAAAACTCGTGGCTATTGATGCTCAATCCAATCATCTGCGCAGCTGCTTCGACATCAGCTTCAATGACAACTTCTCGTTTTTGCTTCGTCTGCGTATCCATATCCTTTGAGCGGATTCTAGATACGGAGCAGAATAGCGTTGCAGATATTAGCCGTCTGGTCATACTGATAGCTATATTCTGAAAGTCAGAAAATGCCGTAGCTCGGATTCCATGCTCGTCTCCTTCCTGGACTAGGTATCTCCAATTTTCATCTTTGCGCCCAGCTGGATTCATGAAGACCCGAGTAGAGACCTCTAGCCAATTTCCAAGGTTCAAAAGCTGGGCAGCAGGGAGCACCTCTGCCAGGGCCTGTTCTCCGTTTGGCTCAGAAAGCTGAGACTCGACCGATTCATTTACAGCCTCAGTTAGAAGCCAGGAATCATCTCCCCATTTCGCCTTCTCGAGCGTTTCCTCATGGCGTTCCTGTCGACTACCCAATGCTTCCCCTGCTTCGTCCAGAGCCTGAGAACATTCCTTGCTTAGCTCCAATGCTACAGGCATATCTGTTAACACCAAAAGTTTTTTGGTTCCTCGGTTGCGCTGTAATAGGTCAAGATATTCTTGAACCTGTAGCTTCGATTTCGAGCCTATCCGTGTTGCTATTCCAGCAACATTGTCCTTGCCCAGCCTTCCAAGAGCGGTAAATAGAGAGCTTTTTTCAGCACTTGTCCACATGCTGGAGCCTATCTGGCTGCTTGGGAGCGGTGGATAGTCCGATGGCAATGAACAGGAGGCAGCATCCTTGATGTCATTGTTCAGTAGCTGCCTGTAGCCATCGTTGTAAAACCCTTTCATTCCCTTTTCCTTGAAGTAACGCGTGGGCCGAATAGACCTTGGTTCATATCTAGTCGAAGCTGCCTTCCTTTTTCGGGGGCTTGCAGAGGTGCTGTATCCCTCGCCATCATCGCTACCTTCAAGTGCTGTTGGCTCCTCCGTATGCTCATATGGTGCAGTTGCAGGTGCTGGAATAGGTTGCTCTGGCTCTTCTCTTTCCGTGGCACCAGCCGCTTTCATGCCCCTTCTCGATCCACGCACCTTCCGGCCAGGTCTACGGCCCTCATTTTCACTTTCAGAAGAGGCTCGGTATGACGACCCAGAATCATCGTTATCTATCGGCGCTACGTCGTAGCCCTCACCGTCGACGTGGGGATCTTCAAAGTTCATGTTTTTCAAGGCGTATTTTCATACTGACGAGGTTCGGTGTCCCATGGAGCGAATGATGTTCGCAAAATAAGGTAAATTGGTTTCCTATGCCGAAGAAATTATGATATTTCCAGGTGATATCATTAAAACTTTTGCATATTAAATAAAATTTCCGTCCGAGTTTGACTTTTGTTTCGTAATAATGAGCTTGCGTTTGGGAATGACAGGTACACCGACCTATGATTTCCCTTTATCACTGTAAAATATGCAAGCCAAATTATTGAGTGAACTCGTGAAAATTTGTACTGTTCCATATGATTTGGATGTTTTATACGGCGCTGCCGGCCGGCGCTTGTGGCGCTAGCTACCCGCCGCGCCAACACGCGACGAGGCTCTGAACTCGAAGGCGAAGAAATTATTCGTAGGAACGAACAAGCTTTAGCAATCAAACTGAAGAATACTTCACATTGTTGACGCGCTAAAACACCTCCTCAACCACAATGTTGTTTGCTGAAGAGGATGCGCCGCAATTGAAGGCCTGGATCGTGAAGAGATTGGAAAATACGTAAGTTCACATTGAGCCTCGTCCAGAAAGAGCCAAATCCGAACTAATATCTGTATGCAGTTCAGATGCAGATGCCGATGTTCTTGCCGACTATGTTTTGGCACTTCTCAGGCACGATGGCGACATTGCGACAGTACGAAAGCTTTGTGAAGAAGAAATCCCAGATTTTCTGAAAGAAGGTGAAAACCATGGAACCCTAGGAGATTCATTGCTCACAATCTAGCGTAGACAGCACTATATTTGTGAAGGACCTCTTCGACACCGTCCAATACAGATCCTTTATGCCTGGCGCGCCACCTCCACCTCAAGCTCCTGCGCCTACCTTGCCCACCGCGAATGCACCGTTCGGGACTCCAAACAACTTCGATATGACTGGCGTACCTACTGGACCAACTGCGTCCAAGAAACGGACTTTCAATGACCGGGGCGATGCTGATGCCCAGATGGGGCCAATGGATACCAACGGAAGAGCAATGAAACAACTACGGAGGAACGGTAACATGGTCGCAGGTGGACATTATGACAGTTTTGGAAATTACACGGCGCCGCAACCAAGCAGACGGTTCGATACACAGCAGGGGTTTCCTACAATGCCGAATATACCCCACGGAATGCCTCCAGTGGACCCCAACGATCCTATGGCAGCTATGATGGCTATGCAAGCTATGGGCTTCCCAGTCCAGGGAATGCCTGGATTCGATCAAAATGCAGGTGGCCCAAGAGGCCTTGCTGGAAGGCCAGGGCAGGGAGGACGCAGATGCAGAGACTACGATACCAAAGGCTTTTGTGCACGTGGTAACAGCTGCAAGTTTGAGCATGGCCAGGATTCCATATATGTTCCTCAAGGTGTTCCCGACGAGTATGACCCCACCAACTCGTCACTTGTGGTTGGCGCCGAAGGCGCCCAAAGAGCTGGCGGTGGTCACCAGTTCCCCGGAAGCGAAAGAGGCAGAGGCCGTGGCAGAGGGCAATTTGGTAACCGCGGTGGACCCGGCGGAGCAACCGGTCGTCGTGGCGGCCGTGCCGAGTTCTCGTCTGACCGTCCAAATTTCGACAAGTCAAAGACAACCATTGTCGTCGAGAACATACCAGAAGAGAAGTTCTCAGACGAAGCTGTTCGAGCATTCTTCTCTGAGTTTGGGGAAGTTGGTGATGTGACGATGCAAGCTTACAAGCGTCTGGCGCTGGTAAAATATAATGATTGGAATGCAGCCCAGGCGGCATACAATTCACCCAAAGTTATCTTCGACAATAGATTTGTCAAGGTCTACTGGTACAAGGATGAGACTTCTCTACCTCGGCCGCCTGGAGGTAACGCAGGGGACGCTTTTGCGGCTACTTCCGGGGAGGGGGCTTCAGGTGTTCCAGCTAGATCAGCTTCGGAGGCTCGTATCGACGTGGAGGAGTTCGCCCGCAAACAAGCTGAGGTCCAGAAGGCCCACGAAGAGAAAATGAAGAAGAAGACCGAAATGGAGGCCGCCGTTGCCGCAATGCAGAAGAGACAGGAAGACTTAATGAAGCGCCAGGCGGAAGAGAAGCGCAAGTTGATGGAAAGGCTAGCTGCCAAGGAGGGAACAGCACAGCCGTCAGCAGAGGGTGATGGAGCTGAGGGGAAACCCCCAAGCCAAGCAGAGGCTCTCAAGAAGCAACTTGCCGCACTGGAGGCGGAGGCAAGGAGCTTGGGTCTGGATCCTGCACAGGCCGAAGAGAATGGCTGGGGAGGCTATGGCGGAAGAGGAAGAGGCCGAGGACGAGGCGCCCCCAGGGGTGCCTATCCTCCCCGCGGCGCGCGAGGCGGCTACCGCGGCCGTGGTGGCGCCGGCTTTGCTCCTGGACCCAATCCATATAAACTGGACAATCGGCCCAAGAAGATTGGCATCTCAGGGGTGGATTTTACACAAGCCGAAAAAGACGAGTCTCTACGGCAGTATCTTCTCGTAAGTCACCGTGATCACAAATTGTATAATTGATGCTAACTAGTTAGGGTGTCGGCGAGTATGCTGATATCGACACGACTCCAAAGAGCACCTCCATAACCTTCAAGGACCGATTTACGGCCGAAAAATTTATGTACGGCATTTCCAATTCAGAGATACCAGGTGTTGGGAAGGTGGATTTGGCATGGATTCAGACACCGCTGCCGCCTGTTGTCTTACCATCCACTGCACCAGTTGCGAAGCCAGACATAGCGACGAATGACCATGAGAATGGAGACACGGATATGGGAGGCAGCGGTGAGGGTGACGCCATGGCCCAGGATATGCCCAGAGCGCCTGTGCAAAGCCAGAAGCGAGAGCAACAGGAGTTGGACTACGATATTGGTGATGATAATGAGTGGGTTCAGTGACGGGATGGAACGAGTTTATGAGTCTCGGAATTGAAGCGTCAGTCATGAATATGAAGTTGCCGAATGGTTCATGTACTTTTATGTAAGATAGCGACAGTAACTTGAGGCATAAATATTTACTATTGAGAGCATATCTCGCTCTTGGGAAGACATAGTCTCAGACACCGTGCAGCAAGAACAGTTTCAACTAAATTATACCCTTGATTCCATTTTCTAGAAGTACAATAAAACTAGTAATAAGCTCACATTGAAACCTGAAGAAAACCGCAACCAACTGGCGGCTTTACCTCATGAAATCCTCGTGTCCGGTCCATCCGGTCGCCGCATGTTTGACCCATTGCAACCCCTATACGCCATTATCAGAACACCTCACTAGCCATCCCCTAGCCATCGCCTATATCTTAAATCTCAAAAGTACTGACAGCACCCTCGGCGCTCAGTGGCTGCACATTGTCATTGCGGCCGGGGGCTTGGAAGTTCAAACTGTCACCACTATCCATAACATCCTGCGCCATTCTGTTTCCTTCCTCTCCGCCCATGGTGGCTGCCACGCGCAGTCCCTCCTGGACATCACGAACTCGCTTCTTGAAGGTGAGTCTGTCGAGGAACAGTTGCTGCCTCCCCCTCTCCAACTCGCGCCTCTCTTCCTGGATGATCGCCTCCATCTCATTGAACTGCTGTAGCTTCAGATCCAGCTTCTGCAGTGTCGTGTTGACAACCGCAGATACTAAGCGTGTCATCTCGCGCTCCTCATGTGTTGCGAGGGCAGAGGCGCGAGCAGCAGCAGAAGCTAGAGTTGTGGTGGCGATGGTTGTAGAGGTGGTCGTGGTAGTGGTGGTCGTTGTCGATTCTTGGTGATGAATGTCAATATCCATGGCGTCGTTTTGCTTGTCTTTCGAGTCAGCCGCATCATCGCCACCATAATCCTTGTCTAGCTTCTGACGCAGGCTCTTCTTCATTGCATCAACGCTCTTTCCAGCAGCGGCTGCTGCGACGGCTGGGTCCGTTAGGTTGGCCAGGAAGCCAACGACGGACATCACTGGGTTGTCGGCTTGGTTAAATGGAACCTGTCCGCCAGATGTTCCGAGTAATCCAAGACCGGTGCTTCCGTTTACAGCGGGCTCCGTGTCGAGGTACTTGTCCTCAATCTCCAATTGCAAGAACTTCACGACACATTCCTCGCGAGTTCGGGTGCCGACATACTCTGCAATCTCTAGCCAGCTGTCATCAAACTTCTCGAGGCCTTCCAATAACAGCAGAAGCTCGCCATCGGTCCAGGGAGCATCGCGATCCGGGTATTTGCTGTAAGATGGGTTTTCAATCTTGACGTAGAGCGACGAGTCTTGGTTGGATGGGAGACGAAGTTCGAGGAAGCAATTGGGGCAGACATCGTATTTGGCCTTCCCGGCACCGGTAACTCCTGGCGCGGTCTTTCCATTGTGGTAGTAGACGCGCGTGCAATCAACTCCACAAGAGTAGCAGTTGACTTTCGCGATGGGACTCTTCAGGAGAGAATCCAGGGCCTTGCTGGGGTCAGCACCGTTCGTTGTCGATTCTCCATTGGCCTGCTTTTCTCCAGTCTTTTGGGTTACTTCCTTGCCATTCGGCTCATAGGCGTTGCGGCCGATCTCTAGGTTTCGCTCAATATTCCCGTCTGCCTTCGCCTTAGCCTCTGTGTCTGCACTTGGCTTCCCCTGGGTAATGACTGGGTCGGTAGCCGGGTTCCACGGCTGCAGTCCTCGAGGCGTATCCGCAATTACTCGGAAGTGGCCAGTAAATGGTGGGCCAACGTTTGACGGGCGAGCATCCGCATCAACCTGCGTTTGTTAGTTTGGAGAACTTGGCATACTTTGTCAGGCTTACCTGGTAGTTGATGAGACCCCACTGCTCCAAGAACGCATGCACGCGCATGATGGCGCATACATCCCCAGCGAGATTTCTGCGGCATGCAGTCACAGTGAGATACTCGACGGGGTTTAGACGGTATGTGTTGATCATGAAATCTCTGTAATCTTTATACACAGCTGGCGTCTTGCTTCGATTTCGGTTGTTAAAAAACTCGGGTAGCGCCTTGCGCTCAATATTGTTGATTTGGTGCATATCAAACCAAGTGCTGTAACTTGGCAAGATAATGGAATGTGTCTGGGAGATGAGGTGTTCACGCGCGGAGGACTCGATTGACGCCTTCGTTTGCTCGACTTGTCCAGTTGCAGCAGTCGCATCTGCTCCTTCAGCGGTTGTGACAAGTTGCTGCCCATCTTTGACATCTTCCGTTGCCTCGCCCATTTCGGTATCTTGCCTTGTATCTTCAGGCCTAGGTCCTTCGGGCGCGTCAAGGGGGTTATCTGATACTACAGCAGGAGTAGACGTGGAGGTGTCGTCCTGCTTGATGGCTGGCTCTGAAGTTTCGGCATCTGTTGCAGAGGGATCTAAGTAGGATAGAGTCAGATATCTATTTGTTATCATAGTAATGAACGCCAATTGTGACGAGGCACTCAAAACGTACCATTGGTTGCTGCATCGCCTGCCCCTTCCACCACAGGGGTTCCGGCCTCCCCTTGATGTTGGCCTTGCGCATTGGTGTTAGGAGTTGCTGTCGTAGCTGGCGACCCAACACTAAGAGACTCGCTATCCATATTGTATGATTTCGTCCAATTCCTCGAAGCGTGGTCGACACAAATGATAAGTCCTTTCCTGCGGACTTTGAATCGGTTTTGCTGTTTGTTGGAGCGGAGGACCTCGGGCGCAAGTTGAGCACGAAGGGCTGAGTTCAATCTGCTTATGCGACCATACAACTATACAATGTTGATGGTTTGGAATGAGGAGCGACCGTGCTGGATCGAGGTGGCTTTTGCTCAGGCGCGTCTGATGGATAGCCTCAAGATGGTTCTCGCGACAATAGTCGTGACTGAAGCGAGCAATCCTAGTCCACAGGCTGCACGTGACGTCCGCGTTTTTCTTGGCATTGAGCACGGTTTGTTCCGAGCGAACCTCGGGTCAAGGGCCGATGATAGCCCGGTAGTCAAGACTTGCGATGCTTGAAGCTTAACATTCCCCCACATACCTTGGAGGACAATTAGATTTCACTGTTTGTTTCCATAATTTCAAACAGCGCCATCAATATGCTTTCCTCGGTCAGCCGGTCTGTACTGCGTCAAGCACGCCCGCAGTTCCGAGTCCAATCGCTCTCACAACTCCAGAGGCTACTATCGACACTAGCCGTCCTCGAACAGAACAATGGAAAGCTGAACACTGGGTCCCTGAGCGCCGTCACAGCCGCCAAGAAGCTCGGAGGCTCAGTCACTGCCTTCGTTGCTGGCGGCAGCATTAAGAGCGTCGCCGAGGAGGCAGCTAAGGTCGAGGGCGTTGAGAAAGTTATCTCAGTTGACAATGCGGCATATGACAGGGTATGCGGTCATCTATATGGCGGGAGCCGGTATATACACTATGGATGCTAACTTATTAAACAGGGTCTCCCAGAGAACTACGCCCCTCTCTTAGTCGAAAACATCAAGAAGGGCGGCTACACGCACATTGTGGCCGGGCACACTGCATTCGGCAAGAACCTGTTCCCCCGCCTAGCTGCGCTGCTCGACAAGCAACAAATCTCCGACATTGTTGCCATTGAGTCCGAGAACACCTTTGTCCGCCCAATCTATGCCGGAAATGCCATTGCCACTGTGGAGTCCTCCGATGATATCAAAATCGTGACTATCCGTGGAACTGCGTTCGCCGCTGCTGCTACCACCGGTGGCTCCGCTACGATCGAAGAGGGCGTTGACCCCAAGTCTGAGAGCACAACGGAATGGATCTCTGAAGATCTTGCAAAGAGTGATCGCCCCGATTTGGCAACTGCCGGAAAGGTCGTGTCTGGTGGCCGTGGATTAAAGTCCAAGGAGGAGTTCGATAAGGTTATGCTGCCTCTCGCAGATGCCCTAGGCGCTGCTGTTGGTGCTTCGAGAGCGGCTGTTGACAGCGGATATGCTGATAACAGCTTGCAAGTTGGACAAACGGGCAAGGTCGTTGCACCGCAACTGTACCTATGCGCTGGTATTTCCGGTGCTATCCAGCATTTGGCAGGAATGAAGGACAGCAAGGTCATTGCGGCCATCAACAAGGACCCTGATGCACCCATTTTCCAGATTGCCGATGTCGGCTTGGTAGGTGATTTGTTTGAGAAGGTGCCGGAACTCACATCGAAGCTCCAGAAATAAATAGATGAGAGAATAAATATTTAAGTATTGTGTATATAGTTACAAGTGTACAGGACAACCTAAGTTGATCAGTCTAAGACCTGGAGCATCTCCTCGATAGTAGTGAATTTCTCCCTCTTCTTGCCGGCCTTTTGGCCTCGTGCCACTTCAGCTGCATCGATCTTTTTCCAGTCCTCCCAGCTCACCCTCCGACACCCTCTCTTCTCAGCCTCAACTTTGACGGCTTCCCATCCCGTTTTTGCCTCTTCGCCACCATTGAATGGAACCTTACCATACCAGTCCTCGGCAATTCTATCCGCGGTTAAAAACGCATCACTCATTGTGCTTGCAATAACGCCCGTCGGGCCTCTCTTTACCCAACCTGCGGCGTACATTCCAGGAACGTGTTGCTTCGCCCCTTTTTCCCACTCGAGGTTCAGCACGCGACCCTCCTGATCATTGGGTATTATTCCCAGTCGGTTATCAAATGGAACACCGAGTTCGGAAAGCCCAGCAATGGCCTCCGATTTATACCCGATAGAGCGGAATGCCAACTGGGCAGAGAGATCCGTCTGATCACCGGTGCTCGTTACCCTGGCTTTCGGGTCAAAGGGCTCAAGACCTAGGGAAGTCTTGTCAAAAGATAGACTAGCTAGATTATTTGACTGGTCCGGGTTAAAAGAGGTGGGCGACAGCTGGAAATCGAGAGACCACGATCGTGGCACCTCTTCCAATGATGCTTCGGAGCCTTTAGCTAGAACTTGCATTATGCGCTTCGGTGCGCGAGGAAGCTTGGTCATATCTGGAGGTAGCTGGGCTGGAGGAATTGGACGAAATGCTACATCTGGTAGCTTCATGAGCTCTCGAACCTCCTTTATCGTGAATGCAGCCTATTGATAATTAATTTGGTGGAATGTGCAACAGGTCCAACAAAGACTCACCTGCATTGGCCCGCGTCTCCCAACAACACGCACGCTCTTGACACGGCTTCTGCTCAAGGCGTCTATGGCCTGTTCAGTGATATCGGTCCCCTTCAACGAGTTCACGTCGCTGAGAAGTATGCGAGCTACGTCGAGCGCAACATTGCCCTGGCCGATCACAACCGCTTCTTCCCCCATTGTTAAGTCAGGCATGAGGTCCGCGTATTCTGGCAGCCCATTGTACCACCCAACGAATGCCCGAGCAGAGTATATGCCATTGACCGTATCCTCTCCCTTTATTCCCAACTTCCGGTCCTGCGAAGCTCCGTATGCGAATAGCACCGCGTCATAGTGGGGGGCAATTGCTTCAAGAGGAAGCGATCCTGCATCTGGTCCAATGCTTATATTCCCAATGAAGTTGAAATTTGGGGATTCTGCTACCTCTTGAAACTTATCTTCGCAGTTCTGTACGCCATTAGATTTGTTTAAAGGTGCGCATATAGACCGCAGCTCATACCTTGACTTCTGGATGATCCGGAGCAACACCAAAACGGACAAGACCATAAGGCACAGGTAGATGCTCATACATATCTACTGTCCCATTCTCAATTTTGGACAGCACTTTATAAGACGTATAAAAGCCAGCCGGCCCCGAGCCAATGACGGCCATTCGGAAAGGCCGGCCATTGAGAGTGGCATTCTGTACGCTATACTGTCGGCGAGTAGAAATTTGAGCGCCCCTTAAACTGCCCCGTGGATTACATGTTATGCGATGTAGATGTCGGGTACATCTTGTGCAAACATATTGAGTGGCTGCGCTCATCCTGTGATTCATGACGGAGCGCTTCACCCGAAACCAAAATTCCCGATAAGAGGTTGATAGTGATGGCGGGCGCTTGTTGCTGCGACAACCGATGTTTATGGCAAGGGACCTGCCCAGCGGGTTGCACGACTCCACCCCACATCAAAATGGTAAGGCATCCTATTCTTATGACAGATTGCCTTATATATATCGCACCATTAAGTCTGGAGACGTCAAAAATCTAGTCGATCTGACAGCGCTCCTCCTAATCTATAGCCATGGGTGTCGAACCGCCATACATTTACGACTCCGTGAAGAAGGACACCACGAGGTATTCCTATAAAGAATTTGACCCAAAGGCGGTATCAAGAGCGAGCGTGCAATCGCAACCACCAAAACCAAAGAAGGATGGCCCTCTAGTATCTTTCAATAAGCACCCCGAGTATGCTTTGCTCTTCCCAATTGCTTTGTATCAAGCTGACATTCTAACCCAGTTCCTACCTGATAATGCCTTCTGGCAAGGCTACTGGCGCAAGAGTGAGCGCATCGATGAAGGGTCGCATTACCGAAACTAGGATGGCTGTGATGTTTTTCAGAATCTTTCAACTTCTGGGGGCAATTGGAGCTCTGACTACAATGGTCCTGATTACTGGCGTCGACTCTAAAATGGGCTGGATTATGAGGATCGTGGTAAGGAATTATCCGTGTCAGGTCGTATGTACTTGCTAACGATCATTTCAGCCTGGCATATCCATTTTGCATACATCCTACGGCATCTATCATTTGTCTCGCAAAGCTTCCGGTCGTACACCAGGCTCATCTGCCTCCTACATGCTGTTCGCTAGCTTGTGCGATGCTTCAATTATGGCGTTCTATGCCTTCAGCACAACTACAGCATATTACCAATGGGATCCAAAGAATGGTCTCTGGGAATCAACGCGCGCAGCCGACACCTGGAGTACCTGGCCCAAACTTCAAGAAGGTGGCCCTTATGTCCTGAAGACGCTCTTTTTCGCCGCATTTCTATGCTTCGGGATCAGCGCAATCTTCCATTTCATAACCCTCATACTCTCCATCTGGCTCTTTATCATGTTCCGCAAAATCGTTAATCTCCCTCCGGATATGAACCCATTGGAAAGCAATCTCACTTCCAGAGCACACAAGCGCAACAAGTCTTCTGTCTCAACAATGTCAGGATATGATGAAAAGCGAGTGTCCCAGCAAGCGGTGGATCGATCTGGTCGCCCGTACGACGGTCCCAGTGGTCCTTACGACGGTCTCGGCGGGCCACCCGCCGTTCCTTTCATGCACACGCGCAACAACTCTGGCACATCCTTGTCGACGTACTATTCGATACCTACCTCCTCATCTCCACGCGACTCGAGGCTTGACCTTCCCAGCCGTCAGTATCAGATCCCGGCCACCAGCTCACCACGTGCCTCGGTTTCGGACCTCAAACGCACATCCCAGTCTTCTCTCCCGTCGATTTCCCCTAAGCGCGGCTCCTACGTCCCATTGTCTACTCAAGATCTCGCCGATCAATATGCGGATGCCCAAAATGAGAACTGGTATAGCACCGACTCCCTGCCTCGCAACCGCCTTAGCCAACCACCAAGCCCAGTCAAGTCGGCCAGATCGCCCACAAAGCCTCGCCCACAATCAGCGTATGCTCCTCTTCGAGATGGCTTTGGGACGTACGAAGACATTAACGACGCCGACTTCGACTCGGATGTTGGTTCTGTTGTCTCTGCCAACCCTCTCAGCGCCCACCCCATTGCTCCACAGCCGCAGCGCGCTTCTGCCCTTAACAGACAATCTGCATTAGGGGAGATATCACTCAATCGCAACAACACCGCAGGGAGCAGCAGCTACAGTGGAGATGTGGCAGATATCAGTGGCCCTCAACGTGGATACTATGACGAGCCAGTCGCTGCAGAGCCTAAAGAGAAATCGAATTACAGGGAATTGACACCGCAACCTCTGGTGCGGCCAGGAGCCGCTGGTAAGGGGGTTGTTGGCCACAGCAGTGACAGAGATGGCATTGTTAAGGGCTCCGTTGGATTCAAGGCGCGGTATTACGGCGAGCTGCGCCCTGCTACTCCACCTACGCTTGTCGGTGGCGTAAAAGGACGACAGGTGAGCTCTGGTATTGACATGGGCGTCCCGAATGGAGATGGAAGGAGGGATGTCAGCGGGAAGATTGCTGAGGAGGGACGAGGTGGCGGATGGGGAGCCAGGTTCAGGAAAATTAGCGGGATGTAATTTGGCGAAGAATTGGGATTCATGATTTGGAGTTTGGCACGCGAAATAGCCCGGTATTGGGGGAGCGGGTGTTAGGATAAATGGTGTTTGTATTGTTGTTATTTTGGGTCATTGTTCAGCTACAGTAGCTATGTAAGAAATAGAGACTCCTGTCTGAACTGGGGTATCACAAAAACTTGAAGTAATCGTCCAAGAAAAACTGTTAGCCAAAGTACTGCCCTATTTTACAGCCATGACCCGTTTAACTGGTTGCCTTATTGCGTCTCACATATGCATTCCAATCAGTCTCGCCATTCTTGTCTCCATCTGCTCCCTGTCCCTCTTTCCACCCCTCCTCATCCCAGCCTCCCAACCCACAGAGATGCCTCATGGTTGGCCTCCCATGCGGGCAATTCCACGGCTTATCAATCTCCCCCATATGTCCCACCAACTTTGCCATCTGTTTCGTCGTCAACGTCCTTCCGATCATGACACTGCTCCGGCAAGCTCTCATCGCAAACATCTTTCGTACTTTACTCGGTCTTGGTATCTGCCCTGGCGGCATCTCAGTGAGAAGCACAATCAGCTCCTCGAGATCAGACAGTGAAAACGTGGTCTCGCGGCTCAATGGAAGCGAAACGAGATGGCAGCGTTCACCTACTGGCGCATCATGATCGACGCTCAATATGAAGCCGTTGGTTTCCAACGCGTCCAGGTGCTCTATTACTATTTCTTCCTCGACCGCAGTCAGAGAGAGGATTTTCGGCTTGACGAGACGCTGGGATTGGACGGTCGTTGAAGCTTGGAGGCGTTCAAAGTTGTACTTTTCGTCGGAAGCATGCTGGTCGATTATGAAAACGTCGTCAGATGCCTTGCTCTCCGAATCAGATCCGTGCGATGTTCTCGAGGCCAGGATGAATCCGAGGTTGAATTGGCCGATGATTTTCATTTGTGCAAAGTCGGACTTATGGATGGTTAAGGAGAGTTTCTCTTCAGCATTCGCAGAATCTATTCCTGAAGCACTGGGGTCTTCGGCCGGTGCTGAGGCTTCAAAATGGCTTAATGACTCGTTGAGGTTGCGCATTTGCTGTGAGATTGCATCGACAGTTGTGTTTAGGTTCTTGATAAGATGTACAGTAGCATCCTTTCGTCGGGCATCGTTTTTGAGTAAGGAATTGGCTCGCTTTTCATTATCCGCTGACGGCCGGCTGGCTGCCTCTTCGGCGGCCTTAATCATTTCCTGTACTTTTGCATCCTCCAAAGCCTTTTTATCCTCTTCATCCATGTAATCGCCATCTCTATCATCGCTGGCTTGAGGCATAGAAGAATCCTCCACAGAATCCTCCACAGAAGCAACCTCTTGGGCAGTATCTTCTTCGTTCCCACTGTCTTCTGGGATACCTTCGTCCTCTTTGACTGGGGTTTCAACGTCTTCCTCGACGTCTATTTCCAAAGAATGCTCCATTTCTAGATCTTCTAGGTACTCTTCCTCTACTCCATCGGCCTCCTCTTCTATTTCTTCCTCTCGCTCTTCTATCTCTTCTCCAACAGATTCCTCGTCCTCGTCCATTGAGCTGTCGACTGGCTCTACTTCCGCCCCACGTGCCGCGAATCTTTGTGAGAGACGACTTCCAAATGATGGTGTCGAGTCGTGCTGAGAAATGTTCGATGATGGTGGTTCCAATCGCCTTTTCTTAGGGCGTGGAGTCCCAATGGAGCTAACTGTTGTATGGTCGCCAATCGTGATTGTGGCTGTTTCCTCTGAAATCCTTCTAGGACGGACATGCCTCGAGATGATACTACCAGTGCCAGGGGCTGGGCGTCTTGTTGGAGACGAAATTGAAGGTATGCGATCATCATCGATTATCGGCCGCGGGGGTTTATAGCCATGAACCTCTTCGCCATTTTCAACCTCAGCCAGTCTCGCATTGAAATCCCGGACAGGCACAGGGAGATGGTGGGCTATTTCAGGCGTCTCTTCTGTGCTACCATGCTCGGAGCCGGCGTCCGCTTCATCATTGGAATTCTGGTCCCCTATGTCTCCTTCTCTGGACAGCCTTTTACTAAGTCTCAACTTCTCTATCGAAGGACCATCGGCTTTCTCGGTGGTACGAGACTTGCTGCGATTATCATCTTGAATTACCCTGTCTCTCGTTTGCCTCTCATGCCATTTGCTCATAAGGTCTATAGCACCCTTGTCACGGCTCGCAACATCCGGCGCCGGCTCACCACCTCCCAATGCGCTTCTACTGAGCGCGATAGCCCTTTCGTCGTCATAATCTACACTTTGGTCCTCACCAGGAACAGACTCCTCCCCCGATTCCTCTGCCGTATCCCCAATCGCAGGTGCTGTAGGCCTGGAACTTGGAGTAGATGGTGGGTGATCTCGATTAATAGTCAGCTGCTTATATGCCGGCTGCTTTTGAGACGCCAGCTGTGCGACGGGTACTGCGTAATCTTGCTTCTCGAATAGTTCAATTAGAGATAGCTTCAACTGTTCCAGCATGCTGTTTTGCTCGTGCAGCATAATGGTGCGTTTATCGGGGCTGACATTGACATCATAAAGATGCGTATCCAACTCGATATTCGCAAATATGAACGGAGACTGATTATTGTTGTAAGATTTGTACACCTCGTTGAATGCCTTTGCAACCTGTGGTAACCCACAGGGCCTCGAGTTGACAAAGAACATCTGCTTGTCTGGTAACTGTCGACCCTCGCCTGATATGGGCTTAGAAATATGCCCAACTATTCGGATTTCCTTCGTGCCACTGTCATCTTGCGTACTCCAACGTTGATTAGGTCCGCTTGAAGGCTCGAGTTCAAGGTTCAGATCCAGGGGGACAAGGGCAACCAAAGTTTTTGCGCCGAAGACATTGGCTATATTCTCCCTTGTTGTAGGATTCCCTTTTGTTGCAAACACGGTTGTCTTCCTGCCCTTCCCGGCCTGTTGTGTAGCTGTGATCTTGACACCAGTCTGTATGCAAGCATACTGCCCCAGAACAGTAACGACACGGTTCCATTCCCGCTTAATATTCCTCTCCAGTTCTCGCCGTCTGACAGGTAGATTATTGAACAGGTTTTCCACAGTCACAGTAGTGCCTTTCTGTGCTGCAACAACGCTCGTTCCCTTGAGCTTACCTGACACTTCGAACTCCAACTTTGTGCCTTTTGGTGTATCTTCAGCTGTGCAAGTGGTGATGGTAAAGTCCGACAGTGCACATAAAGAGGATAATGCTTCACCGCGGAAGCCAAAAGTATGTAATGTCGTCAGATCGGCGTAGGTTGCCAGCTTTGAAGTGTAATGCTTGAGGGCGATAGTCTCATAATTTTGGGATGTGATGCCTGCACCATTGTCATGGACCTCGATTGATTCCAAGCCCTGGTTTTTGAACCGCACTTCTGCACACGAAATATATGAGTAACTGCATTCATTATTTAGAAAATTGGAGAAATTACCAATACTTGTCGCTCCAGCATCAAGACTATTCTCCACCAGCTCCTTCACAACGGAGCATAAATCTACTATTACCTGTCCAGATTGAATCTGGTGTACCTACATCCCAAAATGTCAGTCAAATTACCACTATTTCCAAAGCAAGCCTTACCGTTCGGCCTTCTATGGCCTTGATTGTAGCCATGGCACCTACGTCGCGTTATCCATGGTCAGGAACCGCGTCTTCAATTAAGGTAGTCGCTGATAAGCTCCTTATCGCATGTGTCACGTGGCTTGGCCAGAGCTGCCAAGCCAGTCGGGGCCTTGAACTCTCGACGTCCAGCTAACACATGAACTTTAGAGGAAATATCCGATTCCTCGCTCTGCTCAATCAAATAGCCAAGATGGCAGGCAGGTAAGTTCAATATGAAGCAGCTGCTCAGGGCGGCGATAAGGCCCGATGGAATGACGGTTGCTGATTGATTCGACTGTCTAGCTGGAGCATATTCATCGGCTTGGTCTTCGTTGTCCTGGCCTCCGTCGCAGCCTGGTTCTTCTCTCCAAAAGGCGAGAATCAAACGTATGTATCCGCTCTATCCGCTGCTGGATTTCACGGGCGAAACAACCACTGACTGGATTGCTACAGTGTCTGGCGCAGCTCCTTGATCCTCTCTTTCGCCAGTTGCTACATTATGTGGGGTATGAACTTTGACCCTCTCCCCTGCCTCTTTCTGGTGCATGTACTAATGGACATAATAGCTATCACCTTCCTCGCCCAGCTACACCCTCTCATCAACCCCAAAAGAAGCGATTTGAGGCCGGAATATGCGGCGCATTGATATGGAGATAGAAGGAGAGGCAAGCTGATAGAAGCTCTGGAGGACTGCCAGGGGCGTTACGGACACAACGTATTGAGCGCTGTTACTTTTGTGTATTAATAGGCATGTTGCGTTTGAGTTAGGGTCGTCACAGGCTTAAGTCTGGGGGCTGAAGCCAAGAAATGATACCATATAGCATCGATCTCATGTCCCACTGCGTCAAGATTGATATGGATGGTTGAGTGGCGCAAGCGATACCAAGTGACTGGAATATAAGCTGTTGTAATCTTTCAAGAATATAGGTGAATTGTTGTTTCATAATCATAACCCTCCTAGCCTCCCACCCCATTCCCTAGCCATCCCAATTGCGCTCCAGAACGCCTTCCCATCGCTTGGAGTCTCCCATCCACTATCAAGCCCTTCCAGTCCAACAACCCACAGAATTCCTCTCGCAACAAGCCATCTGCTCACCGCGCCCACCGCAGCCAGAATCGCTGCAGGGACATACCCGCAATCCAGCAGGATCTTCAGAGCCTCGATATTATTCGCTACAACAGCCCATCCCAAACTCCTCGCTGCAGCAGGTACATCATATTCCCATATTACCATCAATATGGGAAACAACTTTGTGCTGGAGCTCACGAGCAGAGCTGTGGAAACGGAATTTGGTCGGGGGTAAGTCGGTAGGAGGCCGAGGTAGTGGAGGGGAGAGAGTCGGGAAGACGTCAAGAAGCGGATTGAAAGATGGAACGCGAGAGTCGAGAGGGCGCAGAGAACAAGAAAGAATATATACTGTATGCCGATAGGTTGCTGGGCGAGACGGCCGAAGTTGGAGGCTTCGGGGGCGGAGGATGTGGGGGCGGCCTTCTCAATGCGCGCCCAGGTTAGATATACATCGAAGAGTAGAAGAAGAATGCCGAGGCGTATTATAGAGCGCTGCTGCAATGTCAGTGATGGCATTGTAAAGGGATGGGAGTGGATTGCTCACATCAAACTGGTCATCGGCGCGCATAAGGGAGTTATGGAGAAGGTGCCGATAGACCTGGTAGGCGCATTAGCAACTGCCATTGAAGAAACCCCCTAAATGGCTACATACTTGCGGTTTGATTAGAACCAAGTCTATGAACAGCACGACAAAGTCATGCTCGACATATTTGTCGCAGAAGCGGCCACAGTTCTTGCATACTGTAAGTCGCACACCATGACCGGTCGACTTGTCATCAGCGCCGGAGTATTCGGTGTAAAGTGTCTTCACCGGATACCGACACTCGATACAAATCGGCATCGCATTAGCGCGTCGGAAGTGTGAGTAACTCAGAGCCAAAAGTTGTATAGCTTCATGAATTGTTGTATGAGACCGCTCAGGGTAACTCGTGTGGCCCAAAAGTCTCCGCAGGGCCCGTGCACTATTTTAAGTACCAAATGGCTTTGAAGTCCATATGTTTGTGACTTCTCGCCTGTAGTTACTGACCCTACGGAGACTTTTGGGCCACACGAGTACAAATGTCCCGGGTCCGTGCACTCAGCCTTGCGCTTTGGGGGAAGCCGAGAAAAGAAAGCAAACGTCGCAAACAAGGTCCTTATCGGAGGTGGGCTGTTGATATGAATCCCCAAAATTGTGAAAAAGGCCCACCCTCGGCACAATTGACACTCTCCTGCTTATACACCGCTTTCATTCTTGTGTTTACATTACAATGCTTCGTTCGTGATAATATTTAATCTGGCCTTGGGGCACGCACTATGAAAGGACAGAGCCTGGCGTTCAGCAGTAGCAGGCTTGCTGCTGGTCTACAAGTGAGTCAGACATAGTTACACTGAGCTTCGATAAATGATTCTAACTTTGGAAGCACTCCTGTAGTCTAAAAGCAGCTAAAGAGGCGTCTCGAGAAAGCAAAGGCATACAATGTCTGTCTACAGCATGCCCTCGACAAAGGAAAGAAGATGGCCCCAAAAAGGTGGACATTTCCGACGTGAAACCAAAAGGGAATGGATCAAAGCAAGATAAATTTGCAGATAGGGTAATAGACCGAGCGCTGCGTCTATATTGTATAAATCTGACTCTTTTCTAGGATTTTTTCTTGTCTATTCTGGGGTCGACGACAACGAAGCGCGACACTCGAGCTTACGTCAAGCATTTTGCTCCTCTGAAAGAAACCACACAGAAGGGCGAACCATCTTCATCGGGGACAACAAAGAAACTGGCTGGCTCCCCACGGAGCCATGGCGGAGTGAATTTAGGGGGCCTTTACCGATCTCGAGCGGTGGAGAATAGCCCACGATTCGTGCAAGAACCCTACACCGACTTTACGTCACGGCTACAAAATGGTCCCCAACATGTTGCATTGGTCAAGATCAGAGCACCCCAGGAGATGGATGATGAGACACTTGGCGGCGTTGCAAGGACATTGTCACAGCTGGCCAAACTCGGCATGATCAGTACTGTTGTCGTGGACTGTGGCGTGCCTGCGAATGGCGATAATGGCATGACTGATCCCAAGTGGAAGGCTCTGGTGACGACACAGGTTGACAGGATCGTGGATGCGATTGATGCGCAGTCAGTGCCAGGTGCACGGAAGGAAAATAATATTATTGGGGTGTTCGAAAAGGACCTACCACACCAGCCACTATCAGATTTTGGTGGCCGGACTCATATTCGTTATAGGAAGCTTCTTATGACTCCTTTATTAAGGGGGATTATACCGGTTGTTGCATGCATTGGATACACCGATGTATCTCAGCAGTCAGTTCCGGTTCAGGCTGATGATGTCGTCCTCGCCCTCACCCGCGAATTCGCTGGCTTTGGGTTTCATGAGCCTCCGACCCCGGACGAAGACCCAAACGAAACCGCAGAGAGACTCAGATCATTGCGAAGCCAGGTTCTACTGGACCGTCTCATTATTATCGATCCGCTAGGAGGGATTCCTAGCTCTCAGCGACCAAATGGATACCATGTTTTCCTTAACATGGAGCAAGAGTATCAGATGGTAAAGAAGGATCTCCTAACCGCCCATGGCCTGAAAGGCAAGCCAAACGCCGATACATCCAAAACGTCCAAAATCACGGACCTGGGGAAGAGCAATCCTTTCTCCGAATTTGTCGAAACCGAATTCGGCTCTCCAACGCCGTCACCCGAGGCAATGGCCACATCGGACCTCTCCCAAAAACTCTCAACCTCCAGCATCATTCACCTAAACAATCTAGAACTAGTCCGCAAAGTCCTCTCCATCCTCCCCCCCACTTCCTCCGCCCTCCTCACCACCCCAACCGAAGCAGCCAACTCCGGAAACCGCTCCTCCTCCCCCACCCTCACAACAGGCGTCGGCACCCGCTCTCACCGCAACCCCCTAATCCACAACCTCCTCACCGACAAGCCCGTCTTCTCCTCCTCCCTCCCCGTCAGCCGTCTCGGCCCCACTAATCCCACCTCCGCCTCCACCATCACGCCAGCAACTGCCTGCCATACCACCTTTGCAAAGCGCGGCATGCCCGTCACTATCTTCCCCGACCCGCGGATCCACCCCTGGCGCCCTCCTAGCAAAAGCAACCCGGGGATCAGCCTTAGAGACGCACGTATCGACCTCCCTCGCCTTGTGCACCTAATCAACGACTCTTTTGACCGCCAGCTCGACGTTCCCGCCTACCTCGAGCGCGTGGACCGACGAATCGCCGGCGTCATCATCGCGGGGGAGTACGAAGGCGGGGCACTCCTCACCTGGGAGCTCCCTCCCGGAATCGACCCCGACAGCCCCGAAGCCGAAGGACGCTGGGTTCCCTACCTCGACAAGCTGGCGGTGCTGAAGCGTAGCCAGGGGAGTGGCGGGGTAGCGGACGTGGTGTTCAAAGCGATGGTGCGGGATTGTTTCCCCGAGGGCTTGTGCTGGCGCAGTCGGTCGAGTAATCCGGTGAATAAG
>LNAR01002089.1:0-78259 GCA_001630585.1 Pseudogymnoascus sp. BL549 | reverse complement strand
GCTCTCCATATGGGACTCCCTTGTCTCTCCTCTGCGGCTGATCCAGCAATATGCGGATGCTAAGCCCGTTTCCCATGGAGAGATCTCCAGTGCGACAGCCGCTTTAGGCCCGCACTCATTTCCCCCACCATGGGCTTGGCCGTGCTGGAGCGACCCGCTGGGTGCTCACTACCAAGATATCGGGATAGCTGACTCAGATCAATTCCTTCATGACCCCCAGCACCTTGGACATGCATAACTGACGGCGGGGCAGCCCTACTCTAACCAGAGTAGAGATTCCCATGTTGGGATTGCTTGGGTAGTGTGGCTGAATCATCTGTCTCCAGCGCGCAACCCCCTTTTTTTTAACAATCTCTCCCATTGCTCGGGCAAGACATAATCTATAATCGCCTTTGCCGAGGAATAGATAAGGCTACTGAATCCACATTACTATTGCTTTGGTTTGTACGGTATTAGGATGTTCAGAATAATATCGCATGTACATTACTATGGTTTTTACGATAACTACAACATATATCAGGCGCGATATACAGAGGCGCAGCCCCGAAACTAACGCCACTAATCCCTCCCACATAGAGTACTTTAAAGTAAGCAATCAATCTGGTCATTAGGGCCCGCATAACGCCTTCCCAAACCGTCCAGGCCATGAGCCTAATTGTACTAGCCGCTCCCATGCGCCAGGGCCGTCCCACCGAAACAAAATCTTATATATGCACCCGCCGTTTCATGAGCCGACAAACCGACGCCACCGAGCCATCCTCGTGGTGTCAGCTGCCGCATGCGCAATCTGCGCCAAAAAATAATTACCCAAAACGTCCAATCCCCCCAATGCAGCCATACCTGAAAAAGGAAAGTTTAATTTCAACAGCCTGTCTGCACAGCCTCAAGTTCTTGGCGGGGCTTCTTCTCCTGTCGCATTGGCACTCGGCGCACTAGACCTCGTGGCGGTCGTATTGGCGGTTGTTTCCGTCGCGCTTGTCGTTGGTTCCGACGTTTCATCATGTGCATTGCTTGACCGCGTACGGACGGAGAATCTCTCTCTCAGCCTATCGGCCAAACTTAATCTATTTCTCGACCTGTCAGCAGCATTGGCCGACGAGGCAGGATCCGTCGCCTGTTGCTGGCCGGATTCCCTGGCTAATTGCCTCAGGATTGCCATGCGTTCATGGACAGGCGCGTGGCGCGTGGCCAGGATCCTTTGGACCCGAGAGTGGTAGACAGCTTCAGCGGGTACGGCTGGCATTTGGTCGGCATCCGTTGGAGAAGAGGGCTCGCCGGCACTCAAATTACTGCGCACAGGCCGAAGATCAACGCGACTGGGGAATATTAGAGTCAGTGTGAAACAGGCAGTGGGGAATCTACTTACCACAAGGGGCACGTTCCGGAGACATTCAGTAGCCAGGGGTCAATACATGCTGGGTGATATTGATGGTTACAGGGTAATACCCTGACGTCTTCCCCCTTCGTAAAATCCTCTGTGCATATAGAGCATCCAAGGTGTTCATTCTGGGTCTCAGTGTCTGGTTGTGAAGCCGAACCCACTTCGGTGGATTTTGGGGCTGATGTCGCAATATCGGCTGCGACAGGGACTGGATCCGGTTGCGGGCTAAGCTTCTTGTCGCTGTCAGTTGCGACTGGAACCGTGGATTTGGGTTCCTCTGTTGTATTTGTGTCGTCGAGTTCTATATCCCGGTTCTCCGCCTTTGCCGGTAGAGGATCTCCAAATTTCACAATAGGAAGTGTCTCAAGCATCGCTTTCGCAAGACCCTTTGCCCGACTTTGTCTCGGGTGACCAGCAAAGCCATTTCTTGGTCCATATCGCCCCGGATTGTTGTGGGCTCGCCAGGCGCCTGTGGTAATGATGACGAGGAAGAGCACCGTGACAATTCCAGTGACAGCATATAGAACGCTCATAGCAACAGCTGGAGTTTGATTTCGTGAGGAAGGTTGTGAATCGCCATGGGCTGTGTCAGGTTGAATTGTTGCATTTGCTGATGTCGTCGACACCAACATCCGCATAGCATCCGCTGTGACGTTCCTCAAGGTGTAGTAGCTTGCGAATGAGCCAACGTCCTTGACGCCACAGTGAGCGGAGGCAACGCTGTATAAGAGGATGGCGCCTGGGTTACTCGGGATAATTAAGTTGATGACAGCGTCTTGTGTTAAGAAGGATGATGAGTTGGTAGAGTCGCATGATACCAAAGCAATATCGCCTTTTCCGACACTTCCTGCACCAGCACCACTTGCGGTAACGGATTTGAAGCTTCCCTTGATATTGGCCTGTTACGTTAGCTGGCGTACAATTCAAAGACTTTGCGGTTATACGAACATTGGGTCTGAAGTTGCCGCCCCTACCGGCCTGCACCGTCAAGGGTTCAACCAACGCATTCAGGGTTCCTTGTGGGGCATCCCATATCAATGTGAGCTGCGTGGATTGCTTTGGTAATGGGGCGTTCGAGCCAAATATGTCCACAGCGCCGACTATCGAGGTGAACAGGAGGATGAGAAGGGCGTGGGTAACCATGGTAGTCGAAACGGTTTAGATGCTCTCCCAGTATCTGTCTGTCTGTATTATTCTCAAGCTGCCTTCGCCTTGTGCACTCCGCCTCCTCACATCTGGGGAGCTGTTTGTAGATCTTGGCCGCGATGTGTCAATCTTATATGTTTCGAATGGCGAAGTGTATTTGGAAGGCGATTGCGTGGATGCTGAGCCTCACTGCCCTTGGTATGAATTTGGAATAAGTTTGGTGGAGGTATGACGGAACGGACGATGTTGGCAAGACTGGGCGGCACCGCCGGCAATTCTGGTAATCGTCGTGGCAGCGGTCGTACTTGTCGTAGTACTTATTCGTGGCAGTGGTGGAAGTTTAGAGGTTGTATGTCTCTTATTGGTAGTATTGGTTACTTTCCAGCTCGAAATCTGACAGGTGGGGAAGTGTGGGTGGTGCACTCCGACGCTCGTGAAGTGGAGTGACCAGTGCGGGCAGCGGTCATCGGCGATAAGGATAAGCGCCGCTTTGCATAGCCTCCACAACCCCTTCGGCAGCCATAATTCGAGACGGTTTCAACACAGCTTCACCATACAAATATCGCCGGCTAGGCTCGAATCGCGACTAGACTCCCCATGAGTACGGGTACGAGCTATCCGGTCGTATCCAACCACACAGTGGCGCTGGCAAGCTTACTCAGACACCACGGCATATAGCTCCGATTCCGCGTATAGTTAATCCGCAGCACAGTCGAGTTGAATAGAGAGACATGATTACTTCATACTGTTTATCCCGGTGAATGGATTTGTATTTGGAATCATTCAAATAATTGAATGGACTTTGGTCTTTACCATGGCGCGACCGCCCAGCAAGGTCACGAACAGCCTTGCAGCGCCTATCAAGCCGTCGGCAGTTCCCGACGTATACAGCGGTTGCGGTTGCAATAGGGCAATATTGTGGCTGTGGCTTCCAAACAAAAAAGTCTGGGCCTGGGTCATATCACCGAAGTCCATGGTATTGACCGAACTCCATACCTGGATACATCTCTTACACTTATTCAGCCTTCAAGTCTTCACCAAGCCGGGACACCTCCATGACACATGTGAATGTTGACAACAGAACTCGTCCAGCTGTTGCTATGTACGTGGTATCTTAGGGGACTGTAACTGCGTGCCTTCCTCAGATCTCCTCCATGTCATCCAGATCATCCACTGGAGCCCAATCACCGACCTCTACTCGCTCTGGCCTCACAAACACTCCATACTTAGGGCCTCCTTCTTGTCCCCAGTATCTCTTGCCGCCAACACTACCATCATTCTTGCCCACCGGCTCATCCAATCTCACGCCCACCCAAGAACCCAATGATCCGGGAATCTCCTCCACATCCCCAACGTACATGATCTCGCCCCGGCGACTGTCGTCTCCGCCAACACGGCACCTCTTCCCGACGGCAATGCCTCTCGAATCGATTTCGGTCTGGTAGGCCTTGATCTTGGCTTCCTCGATAGTAGGGGCATCAGGGTTGAAGCGTCCAAGCTTCTGCGACTTCTTCCATGCGAGCACGCTGTCACTCTTCTGCTCATATTCCTCTGCAGGCATCACATACTTCTCGACGGCGGAGGCATCGGTGAAGTTGGGGCGCGCGCCGGGAGGACGGGTGTCGGCGACCTGGATTGTGTTAGATCCATTGTGAACAATTTTGAAGTAATGAGTGAAATAGTGACTCTGTAGCCTATGTATTTGACCATGTAGACACTGGGAGAGCTCTGAGACCATTGCCACTCTCATGAAAGTGTATCACGTGACGCAGATTGAATCAGGGGACTCACGTGTAGCTCTGCGTAGGGGGCCAAGGGAAAGGTAGCAAGCTGAGTGTTCTCTTCGTCCGCCGCTTCAACGGGAATGCCTTGCTGGTTGACACGGAGTGTGATCTTCTGCGACAACGGAGGTACGCCTGTGACGGCCTCGAGCTTCGACTTCAGCTGGCCGATGGTCCAAGAGGGTGTGATTCGGCGCTCCGATGAAGAGTTATCCGAAGTAATGAGAAGGGGGATATCTCCTGCGGTCTGCATCGTGACGACTGCGATTCAACGGGAGCCTGGGTGTTAGAGCGATGAGAGTAATACGCGGTTGAAGCTTCGTCTGTTGTACTTGATGTGTATAGAATAAATATTATTGATACGCGGGGTAGGGATATAGATTGCAAAGACAGAGCTCTATTCTTTCATCCGAACGGCAGTGCTAGCGCAATTCGATAATTGGGGAAGCTCCAGGGCCTTCGTCCCCTATAATTTGTAAGCTCCAACGCATTTACTCCTCCACTCCAAAAGAGCCTTGCGCATCAACGAAAAGCCTCAATGCGAGCCGGATCGGGATATTCATAAATTACCCGGACATTTCGTCTGATCTTGGGATGGGATGCTTGATCGCTCCCATGGTTTGTGCGTTCAACCCCTCCTGTTGTTGCCTCGTCTTACAATAGCACCGAGACACGGGTCACACACAGTAAAGAGACTATAATAAAATGCCAATTCTGGCGCTTTGTCCTTACAACGGTGGGCTCTCCGAATAGATTCGCTGGCAGGTACCTCGAACAGGCCACCCATCCACAATTGGTTTGAGAAGGCGCTTTTGCTTTGCTCGGGTCGTGCGCAGTCCGGGCATGCTTTCATTCTTACGCGCAATAGGTGTCGCCATCCTGTCGTTGGAGTGGCCGTTGGGCTTGGAGGTGTTCGCAGATCGAGCTTGGACGTGGTCCTTCATCTATCCTACCCTCCCACCATCCCTCCTCCACCCCTCCATACCTCCACACCTCCACAACAACAACCACAAGCACCACTACCCAAGGGGTTTTCGTCGTCATCAACGTGGGATCATCATTCCACCTTGTCTCCAACTCTCCAATACGGAGGTAAGGTTTTCGTGCCATGCTGGCCCTTGTCGCATCGCCCTGTCACGTACATACACCGCTCAAACATGGGCTCGATCTGAGACGTCCCTCATTTTAGCTTCCTTCTTGCCGTTCGGGGCACATCACAGGCGCCACAGGTCACAATCCGCTGTGGAATTCTCCATGGAGCAGGCTGAACTGCGACATCCATTTCTTGACCGCCCACACTGTGCGGCATGAATCTCTTCGGCACTGTTCCGGGGGCTTATGTATGGAGACTGGCGGTGGGCTGATATCCTATAACACGCCCCCTTGTGCAACTCGCCGACACGACGCAAACGCCGCAAGAAGGCTAGGCCCAACCACATTACAATACGCTTCAATTGTCTTTGAATTGTCATTACGACGGACAACAATCTAGCCTCCCCGTGTCACAATGTCCTTCTTCGGCATGCAGCAATCCATTCCGAACGTCTTCCGCGGCTTTTTGATAGCGGGTCTATTCCTTCGCTCGCCATGGTGAAGTACCTATGCACCCTGTCCAAGTCCGTGCGCTGATTGGATTCGTCTGATTTTATACCTCACCAAGAAGCGCTCACAATGCTATTAATGCATTGTTGGACGCCAATATTTATAGCTTCAAACCATTGTGGTCGAGGAAAGACGCCCTTTGAGGCCCAGAACACAGCTACTAGAGAGTATCAGATGTCGGTCGACGGTTTAGAGGCGGCATCAAACTTGGATTGTCGATTGCCGTCTTAGAAAATCTTCCGACGTATCATTGAAGCCGCACACCGCCAAATGTAATATCCCGTCGCATCAAATACCAGATCAAGCAAACTGTTAATAGAACGCGCGTAACTGGAAGCGTTGGGAACCTCCGGCTGGCCTTGCAAACGGCGGCCTTGCTTGGCATGGGTTCCTGCTTGAGAAAGTTCTAACACGACATAGAGCCGTGCTGACGCGGGTCATAATCGTGGCATCGGAACCTGTTCCTCGGATTTCGGGCTCATGGAATTTGCCCCGTCGGTAACTAAGTGCTGCAAGTCATGGATCCAAAGTGGACACGCGCTTCGCGGCCCAGGGAGAGGCTTGCGCATTAATGCAAGTCAATGCAAGCCATACAGATCTTACCTGGATTCAAAACCCCTGACCTTACCTACCTTGCAGGCCAGACCGCCAGTTCTCTCCCCCAAGCACCCAAAGCGGAAATCTAAAGCCTCCAAGCTCGTGCCTGGGGTAAGCTACTTCACCCGAACAATTTTATTGTACTGTGCTATACAGTGTCAAAATACGAAATGATCCACAATGCGTACGTACTGATACTGTAGATCCCAGCCGCTACCATACACTACCATGCTAGAGTGCAGCACCACGATATATCTATCTAGGAATACGCACAGACATCCGTGGCTTCCCCAATCTTAAAGAAGACACTCTTGAGGTCGCAGTTGTGTCGTGGGAGGAGCATCCCTATTCCTTAGAAGGAGATTTTATTCTCCGAGCCCTGTTGCAACGACCGTCAAGGGTCCCTGGAGGTTCGTCCCAACCATTTTCAGCCACCATTTCGTGAGCCCTATCTATCGCCGAGGGCTTCTGCCTCCAAAACATACAATGCAACTGAGGTACAAGACCTGCACTGCAAGCCATATTTGGAGTATAGATGGGCTTGTTCATGCACGAATTCGTGGCATGATGCCCCCGTAAGTCACCACTCTATACCCTTTCCCCTACACCCGCACCAACGTCAGCCATCCCTGCCACATGCCCCTCCATATCTGATCAGCGCTACTCAAAATGCATCGTGCATCTTCCCGGGCATCACCCCTCAGACCCATTGTGCCCCATGTTGCCGCCGCCTAAGATCGTGGATTTCGATCTACCCTCTGCTGCCACCAGTGGAGGTCCTCTTTTACTTCCTGTCTCATCTTATTGGTCCAGCATGACTTTTTGAGACTGCCAATCATGCTATCTGCAAATTAACCTAGGCGAGCTCCCCGGCGTCTTGGGAGCTTGCTAACATAAAGTCATATCCTCCTGCAAGTACTAGAGAACTACCGTTGAATTTATCCTTCTCTACCCCAACCTGTCATTCTATTCTCCCAGAGATAGGAACCTTGACTCAGCCGATTTTGCCCTCTACTGTCGTTACCCAGGCAATATTTAGCTCGGCTCATCAAGCTTTGGCCTCCAACCGTCTTCACGGCACCGTCGATAAGAGTGTAGGCTGAACTATAGCAACATTTCCGGATACGGGTATTCAAAAAACGTGGCAGGAACGTCAGCCGTGACGGCTCTCGCCATCAGAACCGTCAAGGTGGATATCTCCCACCTTCTCGGGGCTTCGGACTCGAATGAGCCCCCTCCTCCAGCAAGGCCGGCGACCACCAGCCCGACATCTCTACCGGCAATAACAACGGCTGAAAGCGTCCCTCCATACCCCACAGGACAAGCAGGCAGTACTGGAGGAAAACGAAGCATGCCTCCGCATCCGTCAGAGACGCCGGCTAAAAAGCAAAGCAAGTGGTCACCGGAAGAAGACGCCTTAATAATCGACCTAAGAGGGGGTGGCATGAAATGGGAGGACATATCGAAGCGTTTGCCAGGCAGAAGCGCTATCAGTTGTAGATTGCACTATCAAAACTACCTCGAGAGGAGAAGTGAATGGGATGAAGAACGAAAAAATAAGCTGGCGAGGCTTTACGAGAGGTATGTGCCCAATCGCCAATTCCCAGGAATTCACCGGGTTGTCATAATTATGATCCTGGAAATACGATCTATGAGGTCTCTTTTCCTCAGCACGCAGACTGATGACTTTTACGTGTAGATTTAAACCAGAAATGTGGGCCAAGGTTGCCGAAGAAATGGGCGTCCCATGGCGGGCAGCAGAGGCCATGCATTGGCAGCTTGGAGAGGCCGACATGGCACGTCGTGCAGGCGTTGTCCCATTCTCACTTTCAAGTGCCCCGGTCGATGCCCCAGCTCATGGACACGCGAGGCCACTATCGTCACGCGGTCACTCGCACTCGCACTCCCTCACATCCCCGACCGCATCCTCAATAGGCAGCTCTGTGCCTTCTTCGCGCTATTACCGTGAGGGACCCGCTACACGTTCGATTGCTGCACGGAGGCAGAGCATGCCGAGAAGTGGGCTGCCTGCTTCCCCATCAGATGGTTACATGTATGGCGGAATCGGAATGGGACAGGGTATGGGAATGCCAATCACAGGGGGGCCGCCTATGCTACCCAGCGTGGCAGAGATGACCACGGGGATGAGCCCATACAGCACACCGGCATACTCAGTATCGGCATCCATGTCTAGTGGGCAGCCACGCTCAAGTCCGGGTTCTACTTTGCCCTCCATAGGCTACGCTTTACCTCCAAATTTACCAGCAATGCCGGAAGGAAAGAATCGCAGCCCTGACTCAGGTCATGGGGGAACTAGAAGGCGACAGGACCGATAGACACAGAAAAACGCCGAGACAGTTGACTAATACAGCTAGGCGCACTACATCATAAGGTTGGGATATCTCACCGCTGTGTGCGACGACGAATTGAATGGGGTGGTGTATGGGTTGGTTTGGCGTAAAATGCATAGCGTGGCATGGGAAAATGAATAGAAGATGACTTGATGACAGCTTCGGATGGAATTTGGTGGATATGGAAATTTAACTTGAAAATGCTTCAGATTATTTCGATTCTTTCACTTCTTCTTTTTACTTATCCATCTTCTGGCAAGATCGGGACTTTATATTATCCTTTACTTTTATTTCCCTTTTTGTCTATTTAACACACCTGACAATTCTGTATTACTAGATTTATCAATATTTCACAGAATGTCTCAGGATAGAGTCGTGTTCTTTCAAACCTAGCCCTACCACCGTTGTCATTCTCCATATCACCCGCAGTGCCCGATGAGTTTCAAGCAAGAGCCATCCAATGCCTGGTGTGGGAATGTAGCCTCGTCTTGGCACACATTTTGATGCATATTCCTGTGCAAACTGTTTCATACCAAAGGTATCACACCACAGGTGACGCTTGGACACGTGGCGGTCGCCTTACCAACACTATAGTATAATGTGATATGGATTATATAGCGTAGGGTTATACCCGCTGACCCAATTCTGGCCAGTGTCTGGTGGAGGCTTCTTTTCCGCATGGAAATCTCAGATAGGTGCGTTTGGCGATGCAATAGCCCACCAGTTGTCCTTCTCATAACCGGACTTAATGACCTGGCCCCCAGCCGAACGAATGTTGTCTTCAAGTTCTCCCGACTTATACAAGTGGTAATATCTCTGATACGTCGTTTCTTTAGGCTCGGAGACTTCTCCATCCGGAAGTTGCTGCTTCCCAGTCTTCATCACCCAAGGCACCATGACGTCCTGTTCGTGGCCTTCATCCCATCCTCTTCTACTCGTCTTCTGCTCCAGTGCCCAGACGTAAATTAGTGCCTGGCCCCCAACCTTTAAGCACTCTAGGATTGCGCCAATGGCCGCCGTCCGCCTTTCGGGGGTCGACAGATGGTGCACTACAGCAATGCTAATAGCGAAGTCAAAGCGCCCGGCGCCCACGCCACCTCCATGTGGCAAGGAAAGGTTATCTGCCACGACGGCAGAATGTGGCTGGTGCTGGGCCGCGATCTTAGCCAGGTTCGTCGAGCGATCGCTGGCAACGATGAAGACGTCTTGGTTGACCGTCAGGTACTTGCCGTTGCCGCATCCGACATCCAGCCCGACAGACCCGGCTTCGAGGCCGAGCAGAAATTCATTGACGATTGGCCATGGCTTGTAGCGAGTTTGCGAGAAGTGGCTTGCGATTTGCTCATAGACCTCATGAACATGCTGCTCTTCATAGGCCTCAGGTTTGACGGTTGTCTCCGCCATTACAGTTTAAAAAAGGCTGACGTTAAATCAAGGTAGCCGCAGGGTGAGACATGACACACGTCGGTGTATATTAAAAGCACTTTGTAAGATGGTGTCTTCGTGACTTGTGGGGGGATTTGTGTTTTTCAAATTCCGCGTTGGTGATATGTGAGCGCAATCGCTCCGCCGTTTAGCACGTGACATATCTCTGATTGAGCGATAAGTATTGCAGGACGAATGTCACACCGCCTACTGGATGGAGTTTAGTGGACGACTCGACCGCGTAAAAGTTTTGGTGGGAAGCTGCGAGTGGGGAAACGTCGGTTCAGACACTGGAAGGTCCATCGCCACGACTTTTCCGCGAGCGCTTCACCGTTGAACTTTCTGTGCCGCCTCAATAATTTGCTGAGCGTTTGAGCATCGTAAGAAGTCTATCGCTTCATTATCCTGGAGCGACTCGCCAGATCCGACCACCGAAAATCCCCCGGGGCGCATCTACTCCAATCTACTCGCCCATTCCATCTACCCCAAAAGACAATCGCAAAATCTTCGAAGAGAGCCTCGAATCGAGAACACCTCTCATATTATATCTGCCATATATACCACACACCTATACACGTATATCAAGAGCCCTGAAAGACCGAACATTCATTTGCCCGTCTCGATGTTTATTGAAGCACTTTGCGCTGGAAGAATCATTCGCTTGTGTCCTAACCTCCAAGTATTCAATAAAATCTCTGGCGATTGTCAGAGACTGTATTGAGTAAGCTAGCGAAAAGGCTGTTTATTGGCGCTTTGTTACCGGCTACTGAATTCTTTGTCGGTAGCGGGGTTCTTATCGTTGCTGGATAGCTCCATTAGCGACTGTGGTATTTCTATTGTTGGTTAATGATCAAGAGCGATAATATGAACTAGAGAGGTACGCATAAATATGGAATCCTATTATGGACTCGCAGCGGTTTTTTCCACTTCCAACTTTCTCATCTTCAAACTTTCAGCGGCTCATATTCTCTCAGTATCAGTTTCTGCAGTTCCAATAAAAGCAAAACGGCTTTTGAACCACTCCAAAATCATCACTTGGAATAACCACCGCCATGGCCACAGTAGCCATTCAACAGCCCACCCCTCCTCGATCCCCAATGATACGAAAGCGGACGTTTTCCGCGTCCAGCGATGGCATGCACTACGGGCCGAGGTTGAGCAAGCAACCTAAAACTGTCCGCCAGCAATTCAGTCCACAGCGCAAACGGAAGCAGCCGGTCCCTCAGGAGAAGAAGAAGAGTGTCGACTCTGCTTTCGTGGATGGGGCAAAGGTGGACTTGGGACATTCCTTCGTACCACCAGCCGCTAGTAAGCGTGATCGATACTCGGTGGCGAAGGAATCTCAAGCTGGCCTTGAGAAGAAGTGCGCCGAGCGGCAGGCAATGGTAAGTATTCCGATCGATGGGGACTTCGAATATGCTTCTGACACAAGATCAGGCGGCAACAGTGTCCGATGAGTGGACCGAAAAGGTCTCCATGCGGCAACCTGGATTTGATAACATCAGGATGTCCCGATGCTATCGCCACAGCTTGCTGCAGGCTCTGCTACATATCCCGAAACTTGTGAACTGGTTATTAGAGTTTCACAAACTCGGCGAATGTAGGTTCACCACATATTGGCTCTCCAATTTCCGGTTCTAACCTACAGCAGGTTGCAGTCAACGCCCATCGGTTTGCCTTGCATGCAAGTTGAGAGATCTTGCTACCCTATATTGGATCCAAAACTCTTCACGTCAAGAGATCTATGCGCTTCTAAAAGACATAGATCGTACCTTGGCTATTCGTAAGTGTTTACTTGGGAGGTGGTTATCATATTTTTTCATAGGACTGACAGTATTATTTTTAGGGGGCTGGGCTACGGATAACCCAGAGGAGTATGGCGACCCCGACGACCAGTTTACGGCAATGCTGGAGATGATGTCGGAGGATATGGGGGCAATGGGCCACACGCGCTTCCAAGCCATCCATAGTACTCTGCTCACCTCTAGTATCCGTTGTTCCTCGTGTGGCCACACCACTGATCCGCACCACTCCGCCGAACGGACACTTTCTGTGCCTCTCGAAGCCGGCCTTAGTGGGTCTAGCCTCGATGCCTTCGTTGCCGCTTTCCTTCGCGACAAGATCTCGGGCTACAGATGTGAGGGGTGCCAGAAGTCCGTCAACGTGACGCGAGATGTCAAAATTGCATCTCCAGCCGACGTCATCTCGGTTCAGCTTAAGAGGGCGGGATGGAATGGGACCGTCAAGACCAAGGTTGGGATCACGCGGGTCCTCGACCTGACGAAGCACGCCGTGGACCCCTCCACCCAACTCCGGTACGAGCTGGTCTCGACGGTGTCTCATCAGGGCAATAGTCGGTTTGGTCATTATATCGCCCATGCTGTTGGTCCTGATGGTAAATGGACGGAGTTCAACGACGAGTGCACCCGGAAAGTGAGTCCTAAGGCAGTGCTTATGCCGCCCGGCTTCAAACCCGTCTTGTTATACTATAAGCGGGTATAAATGGCCCGAATTATGTTGGTTTTGGTGAGGGCTGGCGTCTGGTTTCGGCGTTTAGCGGTGGCTTGGTTGTTTGATGGATTGTGGCGGTTTTGGTTTGGGACCTTGATCCGAAGAATCAGACATTCCTGTACATATGGAAGGCGCTATTGGGAAGCGCGAACCGCGGAGGCATAGCGACGGAGTTTGATCGAGTTTACAAATATCACAATCGAGGTCTGGTCAACGTATCTGACCCATCTGATAAGATAATACCATCTACTATAAAAGTCTTACTGCAGCGGGTGGCGGGTATATACTACTACTGCATCGGGAGTACATGGATTTACCCAGCGAAAAACTAGGCCGTCCCATTGAATAAGGTAGAAACCTGTCAAATATCGTTTTGGGAATATGAACTATCGTTTTTTTTTAGGTATCACTATGCCATATTCGTCGGGCCATACACTTGGTAAGAAACTCTATTTCTTGTATTCTGTGGGTATGTTTGCCTTATTTGCCTGAGGCATTTAATCTGCGCCAACAAAATGATGGGCCGGTAATGAAGTCATAGGCGCGGTCCAGCCAGCCGTTGTCCAGCGTTATCTTGTGCCTAGCCCACTTCTGGATTTACTAGTCCCTATGATGTATATTTGCACCCTTTCGCACCAGTCTCGTGTGATCATGGTACCGACAGGGTACCTGGCAGACCACACTAGTGCAGCCGCACAACCTCCACCTGCATGTCCACACTTACACTCCATCGCGCTCTTCACTCCCATCAAGTTTTACAAGTATATTATTGCCTCTCGCCCATTTATCCATTACATATCGCCATCCAGGCCTTTTAATCCCCAAACGCACACACCCATCACTCTCTTGTTCCCCCAGCATAACCAGAGGTATTCATAGTCCCTACTTTCCATCGTTGGAGGGCATTTACGGTCTCGATCGCAATAGCGACCACAAATGCGAGGGGGCCTGCGGTCAACGCGGAATCCTGATGCGACACGCTCCTGAAAACCCGACCCTTCCTCGCTCGCATCTCTATCGAGACTATCGAATACTCGAACACCGACAATAACACAAACCATGAAGGCGGCGACACGACCGCCCTTGCGGTCGACTCGGTCCCATTCTCATAGACAGAAGACCCCTTCGCCGGCCGCAGGCGGTCAGTTGAGTCAGGCTATAAGAGCACCATCATCAGCGGCGCCTACAATATCCGCATCGTTTTCTCCAAAGCGCACGCCAGGAGGCAGAGAGCAAGCACGTCCGTCAAGCCCAAATTATTTCGGGCTTGTCGTTGATTCTGGCAACAATGCAAGAGATTCCGGCAGTGGCCACAAAGATAATGGCAGCCCAACCGTTTCTTCGGTACAATCTTACGTCGAGAAAACCCCCAGGAATATTCCGCTCGAATCCAATGTAGACTTCGATGCTTTCCGGAAACAGAGCGAAGCCAACCAGTCGTTCAACTTAGGCCATGGCAACTTATCCCATTTTGCCTCAGCGCCTGTCCTCCCAGCGCATGCCCATGGATACAAGAGTGCAGCTGGCCACGACAGGAATACCGAGGCCAAAAGGACGAACAGCGTAATCGCCATTAACAGTGATTCCTGGTTGCCACCGCGAACTAAATCTCATACCTTCCCAACCGAATCGCCGTCAATTCTTGGCATTCCAATGCAAGAGTCGCCTATGGACACGGAGACATCTCAACCGCTAGCTCCAGTACGAGAGCATACTCTCTCTGAACCAGATGATAGACACCCACGGCTGTCTTTACCTGGTGGTAGACCAAGCCCGTCCACGCCACATACCAGCCAACAGAATGATATCCCCCGAGCGGTAACACTACCACCAGTGTTACAAGATGGCCCTGCATTTATTTCTGCTTCCGATTTAAGGGATTTCTTGGAAACCCAGAATTCTTTAGATTACTTACTTTTGGACCTTCGAGTTGCCCCGCAGTATTCTCAATCAAGAATTCGCAACGCCCTCAATCTTTGTATTCCAACGACGTTGTTAAAGCGACCGTCATTCAATTTGGCAAAGCTCACTGATACCTTCAAGGTTCCCGAAGAGAATGAGCAGTTCTCTAGGTGGAGTGAATGCAGGTATATTATCGTTTACGACTCTCACTCTACGGACAAGAAAGACGCAGTCGCAGCCTTGAACACTATTAAGAAGTTCACAAATGAAGGCTGGAACGGGAGGGCATACATTCTAAAGGGTGGATTCAAGGCATTTTCTGCTATACAGAGTGACTCCATTGATCAGAAACCAGCACACGACGTTCCGAACTCGAAGAATCTTTCGTTGGGCCCCCTATTTCCTAATGCCACCGATGTTGCTGGCGGCTGCGAAATGCCACAAGCGAAAAGTGTCGCGAACCCTTTTTTCAGCAACATTCGACAGAACATGGACCTTGTTGGTGGCGTGGGCCAAATCGATGTCAGACGTCCGGACGATGTGGATCAATTGGCAGATGACTTCGTTCCTATGTGGCTACGGAGTACTACTGATAGGGAAGACCACGGCAAGACAGTATCAGATAAGTTCTTACGGATAGAGCAAACGGAACTATCTAGAATGCAAAATGCCCTGTCGTCCCGGGTTTCCTATGGAACTCCTACATCTCGACCTGACAATGATGTTCAAATTGCTGGGTTCGAAAAAGGGGGGAAGAACCGATACAACAACATTTGGCCATTCGAGCATTCCCGAGTTAGGCTACAGGGGAGATCTGAGGGCGCTTGCGATTATGTGAATGCAACCCATATTAAGCCTTTATGGAGCAACAAGAGATATATTGCATCCCAGGGTCCTTTACCTGCTACCTTTGAGGTGCGTTCGCCCCTCGTCTCATTTGTTAAAGCGCATACTAATTTATTGACAGGACTTTTGGAGTGTCATCTGGGACCAGGATGTTCGAGTTATTGTCATGCTAACGGCAGAGTCAGAAGGCGGGCAAGTCAAGTGCCACCCGTATTGGTCTGCTCAAGAGTATGGCAGGTTCAAAATAACCTCGTCCACTGAAAAGAAGGTCCCTATAGAGCCCATTAAGCGCTTCCGCTCATCTATACGGAAAGAATCTTTTGGAAGGCGTCGTGCGAACACTGCGATCGAGTCATCACTCCCAGAAGCTAGCCCTGGCGATAATGCAGATGTCGTTGTTCGCACTATTACCCTGTCCTGTTCGACACAACCCAACACGCCCGCCAGGCAGGTCATGCAGCTGCAGTACAGTTCTTGGCCAGATTTCGGGACCACAGCCCGGCCTAGCCACCTTCTCGGAATAATCGAGCTTTCTAATTCGCTACAACATGGGTCGTTACCGCCAGCCGTCGCCTCCCAGATAAACTCGGATGAACCAGAGCCGGACCAGTCTATGCCACCGATGCTAGTTCACTGCAGCGCAGGCTGTGGCCGGACTGGGACATTCTGTACGGTGGATTCGGTCATCGACATACTCAAACGTCAACGTAAAGAGAACCTGAGTGGTGTTACACCAATGGATATCTCAACCGAGGAGGAACTAGACTACCTATCAACAAAACACGTATCCAAGGATATGGAGAGCGATTGGCTCTTCAACCCAAACATAGATCTTATAGAGCGCACTGTAGCTGACCTCCGAAAGCAGCGTATCAGCATGGTCCAGAGCCTAAGGCAGTATGTTCTTTGTTACGAGACGGTTCTGGAGTGGATTTGCCAGCAGTATCAGGCACCGAAAAGGGAACGGAGCGGGAGCGAATCATTAGCATCAGATGAGAGACGAGTTTGAATTTGCATGTGCGGGACGGTTGGGGCCACTACGAAGTAGATGATTGCGAATACTCATTCTTTTGGTATATTCATAGGAGGCGTGTTTCTGGACAAGTGGAGTCACTTTGGACATCCTTGCCGCTGGGTTGGCATCGCGATGGCGTAAGGCATTTCTAATGAATTTGATGCGTTTGGCGCTTGATTTGCATGGAGTAGCAGGCGGGGATTGATTAGACTGCAAAGAGTAGGCAGACTGGAATAGGGATAAATTTGTCTTAAAATTCAATTGTCTCCAATCACCATCAGTGGCAGTGATATTATTTGGGGTTCTATTGTATTGTACACAAGCACAGCCTCATTGTTCCTATCCGTAGCAAAATTGCGCCCACCGTCATCGCTCACTTCCATAACTTGCCCAGACTAACCTCCTTATCATCGTGCTTGTTCAAGACCTTCGCTGTGGCAAGATCGAAGTCTTCTTGTGTGACATGCACTCGCCTTTCTCTTAATGCGAACATACCAGCCTCCGTGCATACACCCTTCAGCTCAGCTCCTGAGCATCCGTTCATCTTCTCCGCAATCTTGGTAAGGTTAATGCCACGGGTCAGGTTCATCTTGCGGCTGTGGATGCGGAGAATATCTGCTCTGGCCTCGACGGTTGGCGGCGGGAATTCAATCTTCCTGTCGATACGACCGGGTCGTAATAAAGCAGGGTCCAAGATGTCGAGCCTATTTGTCGCCATAATGACCTTGATATTCTTCGTCGGCTCAAAACCATCAAGTTGGTTGAGAAGCTCCAACATCGTGCGCTGCACCTCCGAATCACCACCAGACGAGCCCTCGACACGGGAAGATCCGATGGAATCGATTTCGTCCATGAAGATGATAGATGGAGCGTGCTCACGCGCCATGACGAACAACTCGCGGACCATTCGCGATCCCTCTCCGATGTATTTTTGGACCAGCTCAGATCCGGACACCCTGATGAACTTGCAATCTGTGTGGTGTGCAACAGCTCTCGCAAGCAAAGTTTTACCCGTTCCAGGAGGGCCGTAGAGCAGCACACCCTTTGGCTGCGCTATCCCCAACGATTCAAACAGTTCCGGATGCTTCAGTCCCAATTCGATAACTTCCTTAATCTCCTTAATCTGTTGATCCAACCCTCCAATCATATCGTATGTGCTGTCGGGCACCTTCTCGACCATCATCAGCGACACAAGAGGGTCAACGGATGATGGAAGCATCTTCTCCAATTTGTATGAGTCTGAAAGAAGGGTGACGCGCTTCCCAACGGTAAGCTTGGTAATGTCGACGTTATCGGAGATGTCCACCACTGAATTCGAATTAGTCTCTTGCACCTGTGTCATATTCACTGTACTGGGGTAACAAACCGTATTTTCCTTCTGGATGAACCTTCACTAAGACCTTCTTGGTGCCCATCACCTTCACGACCTCTCCGACGTATGAACCAGGCTGTTGTAGCAACCCCAACTCTTCTCTCAGTAGACGAACTGTGGGCGATTAGTATATACACTCTAAACCTGCGGCGGAGACCCAATACCTCGTGAATTGTAGTCATTCCGTTGCGCTTCAAGTCTCCGGAGGACTGCTTGGCCTTGGATGATCTCGAGCTTCATGCTCTCGATCTTGTTGTGGAAGAAGCTGTCGAGCGCCATCTTGAATGACTTGGCGACGAAGATACGAGTGTAGAATGTTCGATATTATGCCAGTCGACAGTGAGTACTGGTGGCGATGATGATGCGACTGGTTGTTGTGTTGACAACGTTGAGGTGTGCGATGCTTGATAAGGTAAGAGGCAAGGTGAGCTTCAAGAAGTACGTGAAGCCTTGGGGCCTGGGGCACGGACCATGTGCTTGGCTCGCGTTTATCCGTATGTACATTGGTGGTGGTACGTACATGTTGTATGTACACTCTGAACCCCAGTTGGGGAAAACCAACAGCTCCAGCTCTCCTGGGCGCATGAAATATATTTGTGTAGCATCACAAAACGCAGAACAGAAGGCGCTGTGAGGGCTAACGATCTCTGATTTCAAAGATGCATTTATCGGAGGGCAGCATTTGGTAGTGTATTGCACTGTTTGTCACATGGAGTACTTATCTAGTGACCCTGGCAGCTTGTACCAAGCTAAAGCACTCTTCGTCATTTCAAGGTAAACAGCGTCCATCTCCAATCTTCATTGCTACCTTCGTTATACAACAACAGGGTTATCGAAGCGCACACAGTGTGCATACCTGAACTGTGACAAACGCAGCTTCGGTGCATTTCTCAGTGCTCTACTTTCGTGTATATCCACTCCTTGTTCTGCTTCAGGAACTGGAGCGGCCGAGGCTGTAGCTAGCAATTTCAACAATGATCCACAAGCTATAATCCTTATTAACCTCGTTTCCCTTGGTTTCACAAACTAGCAACTGAATTTTCGGACGCTGTTTATTGTTGGCAGTCGAGTTCATAGCTTTGTATCGAAGGACACCGATCCTGAAGGTCTTCGCTATGTCTTCCAGGGACTCTAGCAGTGGGAAGAACAAGGCCTCAGAAGGAGCCTCTCAAGCCCAAGAACAGGAGTCAGGTCCTTCACAGGCACCAGTTGGCTCTGGCACCCTCACCGGTACAGAGGCCCGGCACCCTCTTCATCGGTCCCAGTCGATAACGAAGGAATCCGAAGATCTACTTGGTTCAAGCGTCCGGTCTACCGATACGGTGCGACGCCGACCAGAAGCCAGCACCACCGGATATGGTATGTTATATTACCCTCCTTAATCCCTCTGCTTTGTCAGGGCCTTTAAACAAGCGTTTCAAGAAAGACAGCTGGCTGACCCAAGACTATTAGGATCGATATCGTCCCCTCAGGAGGCAGGACCCTCAAACCCTAATACCATGCACGGATCTGACCGACCAACCACCCGAACGGTTGACTCGACTCGCTCAATCCAATCTGCGCAGTCTCCAGTTTTGGGCCCAGAGCGTGGAAGATATCAACGGAGCCAGAAACCCGGATTCGCACGTCGAGCCTCTACCAATGCGCAAGGGCCACACCGAGGCCAAGAATTTTCAGTTGACGATGACGCAAATGAAATAGAAGGGGACAAAGCACTCAGACAGGCGGGAATGGGAGGATCGGTATCTGGATTTGGGACGACCAAGTCATCGCTCAGAAGACGTCCTACGGCTGCAGGGCCTGCTCCTCGAGAAGACGTGAACCGCGAGGAGGAGCTACGCGCAACAGGATCGGCGTTTACTGGCCGTGGCGACGGAATTATGGAAGAGGGTTCTGCCTCCGACGAAATTCAAGAGATGATACGTAAAAATAGCGATGCGGACCTGAACACAGCCAACCCTGACGCTGATGACAACGAAGACGAAGACGGAGACGATGACATAAGTGACACCGAGAGCTTTACTTTGAAGGACAGGCAGGAGGCCATCAACGAGACGCATCCTTTTGGCATCCGTATATGGAAGCCTGCGCTCTACAAAAAGGATAGATCGGTCCAAAAAATAGCAGAGGGAGACATCCATTCCGCTCCAGGGGGTCGGGTAAGCAAGTGGCTTCTGCTTTTCAACGTCGTCTGGACTATATTGTTCGGATGGTGGCTAGCGCTTGCTGCTCTAACTGGTGCACTCGTGTGCTTTGTATTTGGCGCGGCACCAGGTGCACTTGAGTATGGAAGAGTGCTTTGGGGCTTATCAGGTTACATATTCTACCCCTTCGGCAAGTTCGTACGCCTAGAACAAGACGAAGCATACGCAAGCGAGGATGAAGGAGAAGGTAGAAGTGTGACGGAATACGAACGATGGCAATCCGGCGACCTTGAGGATGGACGACTATTCTTCGGCCCGGATAGCGGGAATAGATCGATAGTCGGACGCAGGCGGGGAAGTTTGGACTCTGTGGCTACCGAAACGGACAGTCTCCTCGGCAGAACTCAACGTGGCGGCGATAGGGACTCTTCCGTCCCAAGAATGAAGAGGAGGCTGTTTGGTCGAGGCCAGTGGAATCTTGGCCGAGTAATATTCTTCGTTTTCTTTTACGGATTGATCACACCGCTGCTCTTTATTGTCTCTGGGATCTGCTGGGTCATGGTCTTTTCAATTCCAATGGGCAAAGTAACTCTGTTACTGATCTATCACCTTCGCCGCCATCCTCTGGCACTCTCGTTTCAATCCGACACTTCATACTCACGAGGCGGCCCCAATTCGTCCATACTCCTGTGCACGTACCGTGCTGTGGGCCTCAAGTATTGGAAGTATACTGTTGATGGTACCAATATATTCTTCATCAATCTCATGGCCGTCGTCATGTTCATCATCCTCGACTACTGGGTATTGCGCGAAACGATGGAGCTTAACTTACCAATCACTCAGCCAGCCTTTCTGTTCGTGGGTGCACTTTTATCCATCATCCCACTTGCGTACTTTATTGGACAAGCCGTTGCATCCATATCGGCGCAATCATCTATGGGATTGGGAGCGGCAATCAATGCCTTCTTCTCAACGCTGGTGGAGGTTTACTTGTACTGCGTTGCTTTAAATCAAGGCAAGGGACAACTTGTCGAGGGCAGTATTATTGGTAGTATATTTGCGGGTATTCTGTTCCTTCCCGGGCTATCGATGTGCTTCGGGGCTATCAAACGAAAGACTCAGAGGTTCAATGCGAAGTCCGCCGGTGTCACATCCACAATGCTACTATTTGCAGTTATAGCTGCTTTCGGCCCTACCCTGTTCTACCAAATATATGGCACTGTACGTCAAATCCAAATACGAAACAGAAAATTAGCTAACATGACATTTAGCACGAACTCTCTTGCTTGTCGTGCATTGACACCGAGAGCAACGGCCCAAGCCGCGATTGTCGTCGATGTTACTTCTCTCAAACTCCTTCCTTCGACGACCGATTCTTCATTGAAGCGGTGAGGCCTTACTGTTGGTTTGCCGCCACACTTTTGTTTCTATCTTATATTATCGGCCTATGGTTTACCCTTCGGACACATGCCGCAGTTATTTGGAACAACGAGGTCGACGAGAAAAAAATCCACGCTCACGACGCGAGCCACCTTTTAGCTGTTCAACAGGCCGCAGACAGGGCTCTTCGTAACAATCAACAACGCCAGCCGCCAAACATTAGCCCAGAGACTACCCGCAGCGCGGAAATCCGTGATTCTCAACTCTACAAGAAATTTGTGGGCCAGCCGTTGAAACAAGGGGCAACGCCAGCAGATTCACCGGGTGTAAGTCACAATGGTCCTGTCACAACACCTCACATGGTTCCACCTAGAGGCAGCCTCGATAGTCCCGCCACCCAACATGTGGGAGGCGCAACAGATCCTACCGTTGATACTACCCAAAATACCACTGATGGCGGCAAGAAAGCCTCGCACTCTTTGGCACATGGAATGCAGTCTCAGAAGCCGTCGGCTCTCCCAGCTGTGGATGTGGAGGTAGCCGCCGTTGACGTAGCTGTAACCGGTGCTCATGATGCGCCCAACTGGAGTAGAACGAAGAGTTCTGTCATATTGATGAGCGCTACGATTTTATATGCCCTTATTGCTGAGATACTTGTCGATACCGTCGATGTTGTATTGAAAGGGTTCGCTGTTGACGAGAAATTCCTCGGCATTACCCTATTTGCTCTTGTTCCCAACACGACTGAGTTCCTTGTAAGTCTACTGTTACCCTGGCAATCTACATGACTAACATATTTGTAGAACGCAATATCTTTCGCCATGAATGGTAATATTGCACTTTCCATGGAGATTGGTTCTGCATACGCACTCCAAGTGTGTCTTTTGCAAATCCCTGCGCTCGTACTATTCAGTGCGGTTTCCGCGGCATATGTGAAAGGAGGTAATCCTGTCGAGAAGACTTTTAACCTCATATTCCCTCAGTGGGATATGGTTACAGTCATCTTGTGCGTCTTCCTGCTGAGTTACATGTACGGCGAAGGCAAGAGCAATTATTTCAAGGGGTCGATTCTAATCCTCAGTTACTTTGTTGTTATTGTCGGCTTCTGGTTCTCCAGTATGGCCGATACGGAATCTATGGGAATGAGCAGATTCGATGTTATTAAAGACGGCGCTGCGTTTGTGACGGTGGGACGGGGGAATGCTGGTATGGCCTTTCAGCGGCACGCATAATTGCGCCAAGCCCCCCTCAGTTCGCTCATTTTTGCAACAAAGAAGTTTGTGTAGTTTAGGTTGGTGTTAGGGAGCGTTGCATGTTCAGTACACGGACGGATCCTCTTAGGACCGATTAATAGATTGATTTTTGTAAATTATCCATTTACCAGCGCAACTCATAAATATCCAACCGTTTCTATCATTCCGTTTGAAACACTGTGCCCAAAGTCACAGTCCCAAACGCCCTTAGCCATGGCGGAGAGCCTCGAGGCGGCACTTTTAACGCAATCTACGCCATAATTCCAAAGACCAATATGCATCCATAGCAAATCTTCAAAATAAAATCGTATCAGAGAGATCTCAGGCACTAATCCTAGCCGTGTAAGCCTCCCATCCCTTCTTCCTGTATCGCTCCGCCTCCGCAACCGGATCCGCCGCCCCAATAATGCCCCTGCCGACAATAATGATATCCACGTTCTTCTCCCCAATCAACTTCTGCGGGGTATTATACTGCTGGCCAAGACCGTCACCGCCAGCCTTCTGCTCGTCGCCCGAGGGTAATTGGCAACCAGGAGTCATTGTGAGGAACTGGTCATCTGCGGCCGTGTTTTGTGTTTCCTGCGCAATAAATCCCATCACAAAGTCCGTGTTCTTCCTTGCGATCTCCACACAAGCCTTCGCATATGCCTCGTCGAGGAGGTTCCCCGCGCTGGACATCTGAGCCAAGAGAAGCAGACCGCGATCGAGCGGGGCCTCCTCGATCTTGGAGAAGATGACATCCTCCTCGCACTCTGGGATAGGTGCTCGTGGCGAGTTCGCAGGTTCGTAGGATTGCGAGACGGTGGTAATCGAGACGATGCTCGCCTTGCGGCGGGCCTGAAGCGCCTTCAGGTTCTTTATATCCTCGTCATCCTTGCCCTCGTCGTCTTCGGATAGGCTCTCTGGCCTCGGTGTCCCGACCGTAATGTCCGTCTTGACCTCGTACTTCTTCTTCTCGCGCCATGCGGCGGCTGCTTCGGCAAGCGCGGTCACAATCGCTGCGCCAGGCAGGATATGCGCATTCGTGATGTGCGCCCACTCGACCGCCTTCCCCGGGCCGTCGGTATACTGTTTCTGCACTGTCGAACCGATGTCGCTGAACTTCCTGTCTTCGAAGATGAGGAAGCCGTGCTTGGCGGCCAGTGCCGCGAGTTGTGCGCCGGTGCCGGTCTCGACGTCCGAGTCCCAGTCGCTGACGATGTCGTAGTGCGTCTTCAGGACCACGATCGACGGGCCGATCGAGTTCGCTAGGCGTAGCAGGGTGCGCGCGCTCGAGACATCGGCCGAGAGACAGAGGTTGCTCTCCTTGACGACCATGAGCCGGTACAGGTACGCGCTCAAGGGGTGAGTCGACCGCCGCTTTTCGTACGGGGTCTGGGCAATGCTCCGAGACATGGCCGGTAATTGGCAGTCGGAACTGCGCTGTGCGTGTCGGCGGGGTGTTCCAGTGTTCCGGGCTAGTCGTGGGATGTTGAGATGCGAGGGGTCGTTATAAAATCAAACTCTGCGGTTCGAGTTCCCCATGGATTTGCTGGGGTTCGGGTTTGTTCTTGGTACAGTATGGTGTGCCGAGCCCGATAATGATAATTGATAAAAGTACTTGTTATCGTCGGATCCACCTGGCCGCCTCCCGAAGCAACCAGACGGGTTTTAATGCAAGGACAGTTCTCTTTATTTATATATATACCCAATATTTATGATTGGCTACATATCGGGATTTACTTATATTAACTACAGTTTTTTTCGAAGATGGTGCGTGATCGGTGGCTGAAACGTGCGTTTCTGTGCAACCAACTACAAATAACAGTCGGCGAATCACAGCAACTTAAGCCTCAACGGTGTGTTATAAACTTCAAATGTGTGAAATTGCTACCCGATTGCCGTTACCTGAGTAAATCGAAATTCTATTTACATGAACGCCATACATCGCCTCTGATGGCTCACGATTACAATGGCTAGTATCCTTGCCCCGCAAGTCAAGCCCACCTAATACCCACTATCCCATAGATCGTCCGTGTCTTTCACCATCTCCATAACAGGAGACTTCGGTTCCATCTTCTTCATCGCCTTGCGATCTTCTCGTGTGATCAGTCGTGGTGTGATTGGCACCAGAGGAGTGAATGGTTGGTACGGGCTATATGGTGCCGCTCCAGCAGACCAAGGGGTTTTCAACCCCGGCGACATGGGCGTAGTCCGTTCCAGGACCGTTGTCTTGGTGGAATGTGAGAAGGATGGCGAAGAGAGTCCGGGGGGTGGATCGAATGCTCTAAAAGGCAGCTGTCGTGTAGACGAGGACGCTGATGAAGGGTTGACCGGGGTGGAACCGGGAATAGTCAAGTTCAACGGACGGTTCGTGGCGACCGATCTGTTGTTAGGTGGTGGTCCCATTGAAGTTGAAGCAAGGTTCTCTGCAATTGATCGTGTCGGCGAAACGGGTGACGGGTCTGTGTTTTGCGCGCTGGAGTTGTTGCGCGAATGATACTGGTAGGGAAGTTGGCCTTGGGGAACCGGAGGTGGGGGTGGAGGCTGGTAGTGACGAGGGCTAAGTGGTTCCTCATCTGACGCATATGTTGCGGGGAAGGTTGTAGAGAGAGGCGTGGCCATCGGGGAGCTGATCTTCATGCCGCGGATTCCCTTTTTCTTTGGCGACTTGAGGGACGATATCAAAGACGACGCGCGCGAGTGTGTCTTCTCGATGCTGCTCAGGTTGGCCGGCTTGATCTTCTCCAGGCGCTTGCTGGAGGCTGTGCTTTGCCTCTGGGGCGACGCAGATGGTAGAGGGGTTGGTGCAGGCATATCTGCTATGTTGAGTCCTGCTGCTTTTGCTTCCTCCTGCTCCATAACATGCGCGTATAGGTCCTCGAGTCCGCGGTTTAAAACCTCACGATCTGCCTCGACAATTCGTGAATCAACGCCAGGGTTGGTCCCGGGCGAGACGGGAGAACAACTCTGAGTGGGGAAAACGTAGGGGTTCTGAATCTTCTCGACAGTCGGCCACGGAGCGTTGTGGAAGGTCGTGGCAGCCGAGGTGGGCGAGATTGGAGACGGATAATATGCGGCGGCGTCGAACATGTGTCCAGCTAGCATCTCAACATCGCCTTGCCTTGCGAGTTGTTTTGCTTTGCGAAGTCGGCGTCCAACGAAGAACAGGGCGAGGAAGATGCAGATTACCACGAATACGTATGCGCCGACGATTCCACCGATCTCAGCAGGAAGGAACGACTTGTCGCGAAGTGCACCGGCTGATAGCGGAGGGCCGTCTTCTGGAGATGGCGCTGGGTCCCAATCTATATTCAGCGGGTTCCCACGAGCACTTATAGCGTTCTCAGCGATTTCCGGGACGGTGCGAACAATTCGTGTAACAAGAGCTGGGAGACCGGAGAATGCTTCCCGCATGGCTATATAGCTATTCTCACCCCGAGGAAGGAATAGTCTAGTGGAGAGAGGTCATCGGCACCTGAGGGGCGAAACGTCTCAAGGTGAGGAATTATTCATGGAATGCGAACGCGAAGGAGTGCAACAGACCGTAAGTAAACGCAAGGGGGCAGAAAGACGGCGGTAGGTGTTGCACTGGAGATATATACATAGCCCCCATCGACATGGTAGGCTGGGAGGGATGCAAGGCGGAGGTAAGGTGACGGGAAGCTGTGCACCTCGGAATGGAGGGAAGGACAGCCATTGGATAGAGAGACACGGCAGGCGTCGAATTGCAGAACCTACCAAAGTACTGTAACCACACGCATGAGCGTACCTTTTGTGATAGTGCAGAGATTGTGAAGGTGGTAGCGCCGGGAGATGTGAGCGACGACGAGATGGAGATGTTTAGTGGACGAGAAGTGGACGACAAGTGGGCATCCCGCATTTGATGTGCGGATTATGAGCAGACCCTGGCTTGTTTGGGTGGCTGGTGTCCAGTAGATCCAGGCTGTTAAGCGCTGATGTGAATCTGTGTGTGCCTGGGCTAAAATACCCAACGCTTATTGGTGGGGCCTGACAGCGGGCCTGACCGCCCGATGGAGGGGAAAGGGTAGGGTACGAGTACTTGTGCCGTCGATATTCAATGCACCTGCGCTCCAACCACTGGTGTACCGACATTCTACATATCACCTCTCCACCGCCGTCATAATAAAGCAGTGTCACCCTTTATTGTCTCACTATAGTCATTGGAGTATGATCTTGATCGTCGGGGAGGTGATGAGAGCTGAAGTGGCACTGTGATGTGACGACGATCAATGTGTGATGAGAAACTCACCGTGCCAAAGCTCACTCTTCCCGTGATCTGAGCGGTAACTGAATCATCGTCACCGTCTGCAGAGATCTCTATGGTAATACAATGTCATGGTATTCACTAGGTATGTACTGTACAGTACAGTCAGTGCCCTGCTCCTTGGCTACAGACATATTTCTATTTCGGGGTCCCAAGACCACGGAACCCCTGCCATCATTGAAGCGGGAGGCATCCGCACACCACCTAGATCTAGAACTTCTCGCCATTGACGATGGGCTTGGCCTCCTCGCTCTGCCACCAGCTCCCTGGCACTCCAGGGAAGCCATACTCTACCATGCTCGCCTCCTTCATTTGTACCGAGTACCCCGGCTGTGTGGGTGTGACGTAGTGGCCATTCTCGACCTTGCTGGGGTGCTCGAAGTGGTCGTGCAAGTGGTCAACGTACTCCAGGACGCTCTTCTTTCCACTGACGACAACGTAGTCGATGGTGCTGAGATGCTGGGTGTACTCTGGAAGTCCCACGCCGCCCGAGTGAGGCACAATGGGGACGCCAAACTTCTTCGCCATGAGCAGCACGGAGAGAACCTCGTTCACACCACCCAATCGGCAGGCGTCAATCTGGCAGATATCAATGGCACCGTATGCCAGCATCTGCTTGAAGATGACTCTGTTTTGGCACATCTCACCGGTGGCAACGCCGATGTTGTACTTCTTCAGCGCCTCGCGAATAGCAGCGTGTCCAAGAATGTCATCGGGGGAGGTGGGCTCCTCAATGAACCACGGCTTGAACTCTTGGAGGTGCTCCATGTACTCAATCGCCTCCGGCACGGACCAGACCTGGTTCGCATCGATCATCAGAATGTTGCCCTTATCATATCCAATCACCTCACGGGCAATCGAAAGTCTCTGCCTGTCCTGTTCCACACTTCCGCCAACCTTGAGCTTGAAGTGCTTGTAACCTTGGGCCAAGGTCTCCTGAAGCAGCCCCTTCATCTTCTCCTCTCCGTATCCCAACCACCCCGCACTAGTAGTATAAGCTGGGACAGCGGTGTTCTTCAGCGCCTCTTGTAACCTCTCCGCCTTCCCCGCCTCCATCTCCTTGAGCATTGCTATCGACTCCTCGGGCGTAATGGCATCAGTCAGGTATCGGAAATCGATGCAGCGAGTAAACTCCTCGGGCGTCATCTCCGCCACAACCTGCCAGACGGGCTTGCCCAGCGTCTTAGCCCAGAGATCCCAGAGCGCATTGACAACGGAACCAAGAGCAAGGTGAATAACACCCTTCTCGGGACCGATCCATCTCAGCTGTGAATCCGAAACAAGGTAGCGCCAGGTCTCTCCCATGTTGGCGACCAGGGAGGACAGTGTCCGGCCCTTGAGACGATCGGCAACATGTGCAATGGCATGGCAGACTGTGTCATTTCCGCGACCAATGGTGAAAGTCTGGTGAATGTTAGCAATCCTGCTGCTGCGGGGTAACGGCGGGGTAGGGGTTGGGATGTAAAGCAACGCACCATTCCATGACCAGAGAACTCTGAATCAGTCTGCAGAATACAGTATGCAGCCGAATAATCACCAGCGGCATTCATGGCATCCGAGCCAGTCTTGTCGAGGGAAGTCGGAAACCTGACATCACGGGTCGTCCAGTCGGTGATGGTAATTTCCGCCATGGTGAGTACGCTGAAGGGAGATGAGAGTGAATTGAAGGGGAGGGCAGCAAAAAGGCTATGTAGGAAAACAATGGGAGAAATTATTTTTGCTCACAACAGAGGCAATAGGAGGGACTTATAACGGAGAAATCGGTTTATTAGATCGGCCGTATGTGGAAAACATCCACCGTCCTCGGTCCTCTTCTCACCATTCTCAAATACTTCCCCGCTCTTACTGCCGGGCGGTGAGAGTCACGACGGGTGCTTCAGCGCCGAAATAGCGGAGACATGATGTGATTGGTGGGATAATCTAAGGAGCAAAGGGACAGGAAGCGGAAAGCGGCAGCGAGCTTTTACCCGCTGGATGACTAAGCTGGGTCTGATCGATCTGCCCCTGCAGACCCTGACCCCCACGCTGCTCCACCACACCCCACGTCCACGACGTTGCGAGCCAGAACACCGACCCCCACAAGCAACTTTTCTCAGTTGTTGAGCAATAAAAGCCACAACAGCGCCATCAGCATCAGCATCCACTTCATTCTTTCCTTATTCGGGAATCATAGGATGAAAAAAATTCTCAGAATTAGGTTAATCTTAATTATCTATTGTTTGATAATTTTTGCTATAACGGTGGTTTTTGAGTCGCTCTAAATCGAGCCCCAGAGTTGCCTCCCAATCCCAAAACCAATCTACGATCACAGGTAAAGTGCAACGCGTGGATAGTCCTCCCTAGCCAGAGAGGCTTCTAAATGCAACACCAAATACGTCAAGCTCTCTGCTCCCTGCGGACCCTCCCCCCCCTTCAATCCCTCAATTAAATCGTCCCCGGCCCGCAGAGTCCTCTTCCACCATTGTTCTCCAGTAAAGTGTTGCTTTTTGCGAATTTTGAGGTTGTGAAAGCCGTGCTTTTGCCTTGCGCGTTTTGAAATGCTCTCTGGGCGAAACGAAGCAGAGAGGCTGAGCAATAAATCGATCGGGGTATCATATTATGAGTGCCACTTGCGAAAGAAAACTAGAGGCTCCTCTCCAGAGACACCAACTCCTTAAACATGTTGGTCCACCTTTGTCCCTCTTCCTTGGATGGCTGAGGCAGAGGGCTTCTCGCATATCCTCCGTACCCAAAGCAACCCTGCATGCCAGCCTTGGTGCCGACTATTCCTCCTTGGATGGCGGCCCAATCGCCTTTGGCAACGACCTCTTGCATGGCTTGGGCCTTAGCGATATCACCGGCCTTGTACAGGTTGATGGTCTCGATGCAAGCCTTGGGAGAGATGTTTGCCAGGCCAGCAAGGATACCGTGTCCACCGCCAATCAGAGTCTGGAGGGTGAAGTCGGCTGAGCCTCCGAGCACGAGGAATGATGGCACGGTTTCTGAGGCAGGTTTGGCTGACTTGGTTGCTGCCACGATGCGGTTCAATTTTCCAGTGTTTCCGCAAGTGAGCTTAACACCGACAATGTTTGAATGCTTGGAGAGCTCAATAATGATATCTGAGCTCAAGTCGAGACCCGAAACAGCGCCCGGGTAGTTGTAGATGATGAGTGGAATGGGCGAGGCGTCTGCGACATCGTTGAAGAACTTCAAAACTGATTTTGAGCTTGGTGCAAACAGAGGTGCGTAGTAGGATGGTGGTAGAACCAGGGCGTAGTCTCCTCCCGAGCGGTGAGCCTCTCTGCATAATTGGATAGCCTCACGAGTAGACTGTGCGCCACAACCAACAATGATTGGCAGGTCGCCGTAGCCGGCATCGGTGAGGGCGTTCCTGGTGGTGGATGTCACTTGTTGGCGCTCGGAGTGTGACAGATGGACAGCCTCGCCGTTGGAGCCTTGGGTGGCAATGCCGGCAACGCCCGCTCTTGCCAAACGGACAGCATGGCTGGCAATGGTCTCGTGGTCCAGATCCTCAGTGTCCTGGTGGAAGAAGCAGACGGTGGGAACGTAGACTCCTGGGATAAGAGGACGCGAGGCGTGGTCTGCCATGTCTAGTGAGGATGCGGTAGTAGAAGTGCTCTCAAATGAGCTACTGTAGTGTGCTTCGGAGTCTGAGTAAACGTTCCTTGGGAATTGAGCAGTGGTCCTTATTGGCATACCGTGGGGTTGTGTGTAGCTTCCAGAAGGCGACGGGGCATCGCTATGAGGTGACATGATTTAAGTTCACTGGCACGCCTGGCTAATGGCTAATGGCTGAAGTGGAAGCGACGATGATGTGCAAATGGGACAATGGGTCCTCAAATGCAATAGATGTGAGACCTGAGAAGCAGAGCTGGATGATTGCGTGCTTGAAGACAGAAGTGAGAATAATAATATGAAGGCAGTAAGGAAGGAAGTACGACGAGACGATAATCAGGGAAAAACAGGAAAAGAAGGGGGAATTCTCTGTGACTTATATGTGAATTTTTACGCACTCATTGGAAGTGTGGCTTGGGCGATCGGAAGGCACGATGATGGGTCGAGATCCAAGAAAATGGGTTGCGGGGCGTGAGGGGGGAGGGGGAAGGGGCTGTGGGGGTTAGCCTTGTCAGGTGTGTGGACAGGGTCGTTAATAGCGGAGATGGTGGTGAGGTGAGGGGCGGCGGCAGACACAAGAGGGAAAAAAAAGGGAGACGAAGACTAGAACAACGGCCCATGATACTCAGTACATACATACTGGAGTAGCACGGAACTATACCGTACAGTACAGTGCGGTACAATATGTGGCAAGGGTATCAGGAATTCGCTCATGGGGTTTCATCATATTTGACTGTTTTTTGGCAACCATTATTATCGGCATTGGATTTGAGAAAGAGATTTTGGCGTTTTAGTGATGCTATTGACATGACCGATCTCTTTGGGCACACACGTCGGAGACACCGGGGTGGCGGGAAAATAAACTTCCCCAGCGTAAAAAACAAACGCGAATGCAAAACCGACGACATTTGCCCAAACACACGATTCACAGTCGGCTCAGGTATCATGACTTGGCCTCTCAGAGTTACCCAAGTGGTCAATTCCGAGGCATGAGACCCCCTATGGAGAGCAATGGAGTATTGGAAGTCGTATATACGATATATGATGCATGAAATGCAATGCTGGAGAACCGACGATCGTGAAGGGACGCTCACGAGACCATCTCGTGAGCATCTCCCTTTACGGCGAGACACACAAAACACAAAACACAAAACTGCACCAGCGTCCAGAACGTAGAGCCCAGCCAGAGCTTGTTGGCTTGTCGTCCTTGTCGGCTTGGCTGGTGGCCATGTTTTTTGCCCCCCTCCCTCCTCCCTCCCTTCCAGCCTTGTAAGTAGAGTATGGTAGAGTACAGTACAGTAAGCTTCCCACAGCAAAGTACCATAATCCTGTAATCCTGCGTAAGACCGGTGGGAATACCATAGACGGCAATGTATATGATGATGTACTGGGCCGGAAATAGAGCACTATAACATCACTATAATATGTAGGCACTATACTTGCCGTTGACAGGTGTGGTTAAGGCTCGTGTCTCATGGATATCCCATGGATGTTGGTGCTCCGATGACCGCGTGTGAAGCGTCTTGTGATGGCCGATGATGTCCTCGTCAACGCCCCTCGTCCTCGTCGTCGTCTCCCCCTCCATTCCCCTCCACTCCCCCCCCCGTTTCACCCACCACCCACTCACTACCCACTACCACCGCCTCCACTTCAAATACCGCTGACCCTTGCCTCGATGACAACGAAGATACATCAAATGCAATAGCATGCACAGTGCCCAACGCCAGTACCTGCAAGTACCTGATGCACGCCAGCTGTGTACTCGTCGTGCACAGGATCCACAAAGGCTCGTGCGTCCGTGGGGGTCAAACGATCGACCCTTGAACGACAGGACGAGGATGAGGCCCCCCAGCCGTTTCTCTGCGCTTCCTTTGAGCGACTTTTCCCCAACATCCACAATACGGAATTATAGTAACTACTGCAGTAAACTACTCTAAGTAACCTTCCAATCTTGGTATGCTCCTCCTTGCGCGATTCCAACTTCCAGCTTCCAACTTCCAACTGAACGGCCGTTTTAGCTGACTGCCTACACTACCCTAGTCTCGCTGTTCTGCCCCCGCCCCCGAACCGACTACTGCACCGACTTCCCAATTCCCTTATCATCGGCAGTCCTTCTCTCCGCGTCTACCTCCGCCTGGTCTCTCTTGTTCCGCATACAGTATCGTCTTGGGCGACAGTACTCCGCGTTGTATATATCTGCCCAATCCAGATCCAACCAAAGCTCCCAAAACATCCCCGACAGACAAGGAGACAAGGAGGACACCTGCAGCCGGTCCCGTGCTGGGAAGGCAGAAGGGGGGAGCTTCGCGCGCCACGCCAGCAATCCACCCAGCTGGAATCGCCGTATCATTGGCGAGTGCTGGGTGTAAGCAGCGTTACGGAGGCGCCAGAAGGGCAACCCCAACCTCGCGAGGTTCCTACCCGATCGTCTCATGTGATGGGAGCCAAACAGGACGCTTTTGGTTGGCGCTGCATCCCCCGTACGTCGAGCTAGAGCATCTTGACGCTCAGCTGCATTTCAGCTGCAGATCAACTTTGGCGAGAACGATCAGTCAGTCGGGGATGTCGGGGGTTGCCACTGCACCAAACAGCGAACGCGGATTTCTGAGCAGTGATACTCGCTGCCGCTCCTGCTTGCTTTGCTGGTTACACGCCTCCGCAGTTCCTGCACCGTTGACGCACCCGTGAACCCAACAGCCACGAAGCATCCTCTCACTGACGCTGAATCTCTCCATATATCATCTCCCTGTGCGTTTCTTTCTGGCCCGCGCTGCATCACGCGCTTGGTCAAATATGCCCTCGTGCTCTCCCACGACTGCCCACTTAAGCATGAACGGCAAAATAGTGATTCGCTCGACAACTCAATGCACTGTCGTGTACCCTTCCCAAAGCCCCACGACACATTCTGGACTCTGACACCGCACCGCACATCTCTTACACAGCCTCGTCGTGCCGTCGAGAAACACACCGGACTCGGCCTCCCACAGTACAAACCCTCCCTTATAACGGCCGCAAACAGTACAGCACAGTACCCTTCACTACCCTTCACTACACCCCTCCACCACCCCAGCGCCCCAGTCCCGCGTCCCAATATTTAATAATAGTGTGGGGGTCCATGCCAACCCCTGCAGTCTCGCCTATTCTCCCACGCCACCCCACAATCCCCCTCACGCCCCCATCCCAAACTCCCCAACCCAACAAAACAACAAAACCGCCACACAAACCACACAAACCAACACTCACTCTCCAGCCCACTATCCCATCCCCAAACCCCCATCCCGCGCCGACCACGGAGCGCCCGTACCCAAGCTCGTCGTACGTGCCTGGCAATCGCATCCCCAAAAGTAAGCGAGCAGAAATGAGAAAAAGCCACTAAGCGCCCATCATCATCCACACCACCCCTCCTTCTAGCTCGCCCCCTACCCCACAAAGCCACACAGACGCAGCACAGCCACACGCACGACCCTGCTTCTGAATATCATGGACAGGGGACAGCCGAGATCAAGCCACACCTGGCTAGTTTGAGGCACGTGCCGCGAAAGGTTGTCGGTAACCCCGCAATTCCCGTTTCGAGATGGAGTGCAGGATGGAGAGGGAGGAGTATGTTTAACATGGGATGGAAGGGACTGTTTCCTTGTGCCTTATACTATTCTGACAATTGGGATTGGAATGACTGTTGTGGTGTGATGAGAGAGCGGCATGGCATGAGGTGCTTCGTGCCTTCCTGGGGTGTTGGTGTTGTTCACTACCACGTAGCTGGTTTGTTTACTTTGGCAGTTCGGAATCCCACATGGGCTGCACGTCGAGATTCCCCTCAGTTTGACCTCGGAGTCGAAAGGCAGTGCCAGACCGGAATACACTCTATAACAACGACTTGCCATCACGACCATCAGTACGTCGACTAGATTCAAGTGGTAGCAACAGTCGCGAGAAAAAAAAAGACGACATCCGAGCCCTCAACCGCGCACATACCTTCCTCCATTCGCACGCCATCTCGCACCATAAAACACAACACCAACGTCACAAGCAAAGTCATGGATGGATAAAGGAAGATGTTTCTTCGTTCTTCATAAACTCTGGCAAGGCAAACTACAGCCATGCCAGATCTCTAGTGGTTCACTATTTGTTCTTGGGGGATATCAAACGCCGCGCTAAAATAAAACACACACAACTCCAAGCCAGCCCAGCCGCCGTTTTCGTTTCCATCCAGGTCGTCTACCAATTCGTCCAAAAACAAACATGTCTCGGGTAGCAATCTCACTGCCCGGCACCTTGCCCAGTGTAGAAATGCCAACTCAACTCCTCATCGTGCTCCGCTATCCCGTCCCTGGGGATGCGCCGCCATGAACGCTTCGAACCCCTGGCTCACCTCGACCGAGCTGGTGCTGTCACTGGGGCTCGCCAGTCCACTATCCACATCCCCAGACCCCGCCTGGCCGTCGCTCATTCCAAAGCCGAAGCCGTATCCGCCACCACCGCTGCGTGCACTTGAACTCATCATCCCGCCAAGGCTAACTATGCTCGCAGAGTGAGAACTGCCCAACCCGATCTCGCTGTTGTCGCGTGAGAGCAGAGGTTTCTCTGGGAGAGCCTTCAGAAGGCCAGTGCTGGTATCCAGCATGCCGAGCGCAAACTCAGTTAGGCCCTTCACGCCACGTCCTTCACCATCGGCCCCGACGCCAGCGCGTGCACTGACGCCGAGCGTCCAGCGGTACTCCTTCAAGCGCATTCGGTAGAAGTCCGCCTCTTCCTTTCCAGGGGCCGTTGCCCACAAGAGTGACCCGAAGGTTCCGATGAGAGCGAAGTTGGTTTTGGACGAGAAGTACCAGAACGCGCGGAGGTGGCTTGGTGTCAACCGGTTTACAAAATCCATTGCGCTGATGAGCCGAGTTTTCGCGGCCGACCGGCAAATGTGGAGAATATAGGGGTCGACAGGAGGGAGGTTCGGTCCAGCCGGCGTGAGAGACCGCACGATGCGACGATGAAGAGTAATTTCTGTCGCAAAATACGAGAGATGCAAGAAGCCAGTGGACGAAAGCTTGCTGCCCTGGCTTCCACTGATCAGTGTCGACGGCGAAGATGCGAGGTTGGTGTGGCTATTCTCCATTTTCAGGCACACCGGCAGCGCAGCAAACCATTCTTTCAGCTTCAACTGCACGGGCTTCGCCAAGGATAGAACCATATGAGTACCAGAAGTGCCCGCACGCGTCACATTCTCCATCGCGGCAAGCGTATAAAAGGTCTCCAGGACTTCAGCAAGGAGTTGCGACAAGGATACCATCTCTGTAAAGAGGAGCCTGCCACGCTCATGTTCCAGCACCTCTCCATCCTCGCGGTCATTTTCGTCGCCCGGGTCGCTGTGGTCGTCAGGGAAATCGTTCCAGGTGAGAGATCGCACGGCCCAGTTTGACGCAAAGATATGCGACGGCCGTCCGTGTATGAGAGACCCCCATTTATCCTGCATATACAATGCCCAGGCCAAGCGCTTCCGGAGACCGCGTTCCCAAAGTGGAATCTTCCAGGCCGAACAATCCAGATGAAGGCCTAGCTCTTGGCCTATAGCGACCAGTTGTGCGGTCGGCGCCCATTGGTCTCCCTCCGGGCGTTGCGATAAGAGTAGGCCGGCTTGTATCGTCGACAATTTCGGCCTGTACATGGCATCTGCCAGTGACGTACGTACAAGCCGCTCAAGCTCTCTGACATTCGGTCTTGGGGACTTGGCTAGCTGTTCGCTGTGGTCCCACCAGTTAATTGCTAGAATATACATTGCGGCTAACAGTGCAGGCGAAAATTCTTGATATGACCGCGCATACTTCTCCAGAAATACGGTCTTTTGGATAATGGGAAAGCTTGGGTGAACAACATGAAAGTACAGATCTATCAAGGCCGGACCGTGCGGAGTGACGATTGCCTCGATGGCATCTGAATCCTCTATGACATGCTCGTATCCAGGGGTGTTGTAGTCTGGGAGCATTAAGAAGGTGTCGACATCGCTGACCTTCCTCAACGTGCCTCTTGAAAGTAGACTCTCATCTTGGGGATCGAAATGCGACAAGTCGAGAAGAGAGGGCTCAAAGTCCGTTGTCGGCCCTATATACTGACTGTAACGATCGTTCTGTAGGCCCAGCGTGCGTTTCAGCATCGCCGGCCCGCCAATGTTGGCCATATCTTCGGTGAGAGAACCAGCACAGGTACTGGAATTGCTCGATTCAGGCTGCCTCCTCTTGGAAGGTTCTTCGGGCCTATCTGGTGACCTATATGGGAGACGGATGCATTAGCATGAGCCCCAACTTACAAAACCTAAATACAGGTAGGTGGATACAGGTGGGCGCGCATCCCCCTAGCGTTGGATCGGGGACGAAAACGAGAAATACATACCTCCTCTTGGCGGCGGAGTCGTCCTTCCCCTCCTTTACTTCTTCAGGAACAAGCTTTCTCTTGCGCGGCTGCGGACTCTGAACAAACGTGCAATCCTGCTTGTGGAATTTACACAAGACACAGGCAACCTGACCCTCGTGGATAACGCACTTACTCTTGCGCCTTCTGCAGGCATCACACGGCCGGTCCTTCCGGGTGCGTGTATTGGGTAGGTCACCGTCTACTATCAAACTTCTCATGCTCGAGGAGGCCTTTGGTTTTATATTCTCCTTTGCAGGCGTGTCGTTCTTGGCATGGTTGGGTTTCGCAGCAATGGGGATGGGAGCCGTCCGAGGGATAGAAATGGGGGTCGACATGGCGTCGAGGCCGCCGGGTGAGAGCGCGCAGGGGACGGGGTGTTGGCGCCGATTGAACCCCACAGATGAAAGTCCCCCGCGGACCGATCCCACGATACAGGCACTGAGTGCCAGGGGCAGGAACCAACCGTAGGTATTTGGGATAAAGTCCCCGTCAGGACTGATCGGGTATCAGGCAGCCCGTTGGACAAATGGATATGATTTTGCTTATGCTTCTTTTTTTTGGGGCCAACGATTATCAGATACCGGCACGTATGAGAGCGTTCGGCGGGCCGGCGAGGGATGTGCAAGGACGCCTGATATGCCAAATGGGCATGGTATCGAGAGCTGCGCGGGTACTCTAGAAGCGCTCTACTGGCCCTGAACAGGATAGCTCGAGGCAGAAGGCGAATGGGGTATCCGGGGAAGGCTTATCGCGGAGCTGCAGTGAGACTTGTTGCAGGTTTCGCTGAGGTGGGTTGGTGCAAGATGTCGGGTGAGGTTGCAGCGGGTGCAGGAGAAAGATGGAAGCGATAGATAAGAAAGGTCCCCCCAGTTCCAATAGATGGGGCCTCGGGAATATGGGGTATTGTGTGATTTGAGCAGAGTATACGTGTGTAGTTTGTGTTTGTGTGGTGGAAAGGGTTTTTTCGATGTTCGATGTCGGGTGTTGACGGTATGCAGAGATAGAGTGTGGTGGTTGTTCGATAGATAGGGAAGATAGGATTTCGGACTAAAGATAGCGGAGAAGAGTGAGTGTAAGAGAGTAGCACCGTAAGAGGTAAGAGGTAAGAGGGTAAAGCCAAGTTTGTGGAAGGGGTATATAGTAATGTAATAGTACTGGTTAAGGTAAGATGTGTGGTAAAAGGCGGCGGGCGCGGAGTGAACGCACGGGCTCCGGATGAGATAAGGCAGGACACAATGATGGGTCCGATTTGTTTAGGTGTAGTGTAGGTTGGTAGCAGCTTACCAAAGTACCATGGTGCCCCAGTTCAGAAAAAGATACGTACCTGGTGTTCTTGGTGTTCTTGGGGTGTTCTTGGTATTCTTTTGGAGGGGGGAAGTATGGAGAATATCTCCAGTAGTCCAGTCGTAGCCAGTAGTGCTGTTCGCAATTGGATTGAGTCACGAGACCAACCAATCAAGCAAGGGAGGGAGAAGATGTAGCCCCCGGGAGTTGGAGCCGAAGGGGACTTGCGCAACGATATAAAAGGTACGGACGGCACAGTATAACGGCACGGTAACGGGTGTACTGTGGTGAGTTACAGCCAGTAACCAGAGCAGAAGTGGTAGTAGTGTAGCTGTTCAGAAGCCACAATTCCGTATACCTGTCTGTATGTCTGTAGCTGGCAATGACCGTCCTTGGTAGGCTGTGCAGGATGCTTGCTTGCTTGCTTGCTTGCTTGCTTGCTATAGCTGTTTAGCTGTGTCAAAACGGCCGACGGGGTGGTTTCGGTGGGCATGTGGCGATGTCAATCCCAGGTACGTACTAGCCTTGATGACGATAACGATGACGATGAGAGACCTGGGGAGACCGAGGTGATGTGCGTCTCGACGTCCACAACGCGGCAACGGCAAGGGTGGGTTGGGTATATTCTCGGTATTTGACGGCGGAGAGGACAGAGAAAGAGGGTCGAGAGGGGACGGACGAAGGGGGGGAAAAAAGGAAAAAGGAAGGAGATGGGGCACAGTGGAAGTAGCCAGGACAAATAGACAAACAGGCAGGAGTCAGGGACAAGCAAGCATCAACCAGTGGACTGTGGACAGTTTGTATTCTGGGGCAAACAGACAGACCGGAACTACGACGGCGCCCTGTCGGTGGCAATATGGCAACGTACAGTATGTGTGTGTGTGGGCGTGGGCGTGGGCGTGTGTGTTGCAAGGGGGTGAACGAGCCTCTTTTTGCCCAAGTCCCCATGAGCTCCCTTGGCCAACGCCAACACAGATATTACAGAAAAGAGGTACAAGTACAACCACAGCTCCCCCCAAGCTTCAAAGTACCGCCACAACCTCCTGCAACTCTCCAGTAACGTGCAATCGGGCGTACAAAATGCTACTTCACCCCATGCACGCCCCTGTCTCATGTCTCTTTGTCTCATTATCCTGCTGTCCTCCCGCTCCCTGGGGGCGCAGAGATGAAAGGGTGAAAAGGGAAGAGGGTGGAAAGACGATATCTGTGTGTCAAGAACAACCAGGGTATCGGGCATACTTGGAGCAACTATGTCTTACCTTTGCAGTATCAGCGGGAAGGGTCAAAGGCAGCGATGACCAACGACCCAGCCTTGCCAATGCTATTCGCAGTAAGTGGGAGAGAGGAAGCGCAAAAAAATATGATAGCTCTGCTTTCTCCGTTCACTCATAAACACCCATATTGGATGACTACCATAACCCGCAGTACTCACAATTGGATATAGCCTGTCTGGGGTGGAGATAGATGGGTAGTGGATACGCCATTGCAAGCGCCGTCGGCTTGAACAGGCATTTCCTCGGTCCTCCCCGCCGAATTCTCCGCCCGGACGATGTGAAGTGAAGTGCGTTAAAGTGCGTGCGTGCCTGCACGCGTTGAAAGTGACAGTTGGGATGAGAGTGACTTTGCAAATACACCCAGCGTGTATGGGACGTGGAGGTACCTAGCAGGGGAAGGTGCTCCGTAGTCGCAACAGCTCATGCCACAAGCAACCGCATCAAAAATTCTCACACCCGCCCCATCGCTCAGTCCAAGCAAAATTCTCACCTTCCCCCCTCGGTGTTTCTTTTTTGGGTGTGGGCAAAGGCAAAAGCTGGACGTAATGAAAACGTGATGAGTGGTGGATGAGTGGTCGTGGAGGGATGGCAGACAATTTCCATGACCACGACGTCCATTTATGTTGATTAAAAAGAGAAGGTAACCCTTTCGTTAGTATGATATACGGGGGAGTGGTCGAGGGGGGATTGGGGGGGTGGGTTTGGAAGGGAGATAAGTTCGGAATACCGTAAAAAAAAAGTTACTTTATGGGATGGGAAAGATAAGGGAAATATGGGGAGCGTGTGGGCCAATCAGGAGTGGGGATGGTAGTGAAAGAGAGTTTGGGTAGGCGGGTTGTGGGTTGGTGGATGTGAAAGAGCGAGGTCGGCGGGAGGTGGGTGGTGGTGGGTAAAAGGTGGGCGTTGTTAGTTGTTCTTTGTCCGTTGCTGTCTCCTGCTGTTCCTGCTTTCTCCGGTCCCTTAAGAAAACCAAAAGATTACCTAATGATGCCGTCTGACAAGAGCATGGAATGGTATGCTGAGGTCTTGGTGCGATCGGTGCGGCAGCTCTGGTCCGCTGTGGTCGGTGCGCTTGGTGGGGGATTGCCACTGCCGACCGGTGTCGTTTATGTAAAAGTGATGTGTAAAAGGATTTGGGAGAGATTGGAAACTTGCCCAAGCCAAGGCTTGAAATTGAATGGGTGTATGTATGTATTTCTCACATACAACTCCAATTTGCCAGTTACTCCCAGGTATCCTCGTATGCATCTTCAGCGTATGATGTACATGTGAGGTACGTATAGCTCCGTTTGTATGGGACAGGTAGAGGGTAGAAGGTAGAAGAAACCCCGAGAGGCTGAGTGCGGGGTACTGGGTGAGATCCATTCGATGGATGCATCGTGAAATTCAATACCAAGGAAACCGACCGATCGAGAGGATCGAAGGGGATCGTGGGATTCAAAAAGTGTGGGAGGAGAGGAGAGGGTCTCGTGACCAATATCCAAAATGGCGTGATTAGATTAGATTGTATTGATATGTGTGTCACGTGATATATGTGCACTAGCGTGAGTGAGAGATTATATGAGATTATATGAGATTATATGAGATTAGATTAGATTAGATCTCACTATCCAGTTGAGATGGAATGGCACATGATAGTCCATCTCACCCATTCCCCAGTCTATCCTCAGTATATCCCGTCTATCTGCTCTACTTTATCTAGTAATGTTCTGCGGCCATAGGTCATATTTCTTATGTCATCTTATCTGCATCCTATATACAACTATATGTCCCCTAATCCGACACTCAACTAAAATATAACATCTTCAACCACTTCTCACTATCCCACCCATGCTAAATGTGAAAGTACAACAACCCCTCCTCACCACAGCTCCCAGATCTTCCCCGGCACAACAGTCCTCATCACATTCCAGTGCCCCACCGCGCTCCTCCTCTGCGTCTCCTCCAACGCCCCCGTATCATTCGCTCTCAACACATTCCCCATATCCTCCAAATCAAACTTCTCGCGCAGAATCTCATGCTGTGGCACCAGATACGCCTTTCGCGAACCGCTGCGCAGGAAATCCCGCTCCACGGGCTCGCGGAAGGTGATAAGCTCCTTTGAGCGTGCACGACAGAAGAGCACCATGTTGGTGAAGTCCTGGCCGGCGGCAGCGAGCTCGGCGGCCGTGGGGGTCGCCGTCTCACGGTAGATGCGGCAGGAGGGGAAGATGGCGAGGACGGTGCGGATGACGAGGTGGGTGCTTGGTTGGAGGAGGTCCGAGGCGTAGTTCTACAGCGGTCAGTGATGACGAGGAGAAGGAATGGGGAAAGTTGACTTACGATTGCGATGACACCGTCGGGTTTTAGGGCCTGGTGGAGGTTGCGCAGAAACTCATCGGTGAAGAGGGCGATGGGCTCGGCGCCGCCGGTGAAGACATCGTGGATGATGTAGTCAAACCTTTGGGTCGTGTCGTTGGCGACTTGTGCGGCGTAGTGCACGGCATCGTCGATGACGGCGTGGTGGTTAGGTGCGAGATCGAAGTACTTGACTGCATACTCCAGGACGACAGGGTCAATCTCAACAATAGTTGTGTTGATGCCATGGGCCATGAGGGCACCAGGACTCGTACCAATGCCAGCGCCACTATATCGGTGTTAGTATTGGTAGACAGACTCATGACGAGGGTGCTTACATAACTAGAGCTTGTGCTTCGCTATCAGGAACCGAAACGGGCGCTTCAATCAACCTAACCGCCTCCAACATGGTGAATATAGCATACACAGGCTCGGCAACAACAGGATTGTGACTTTGGCGCATCGTCCATACTCCCCCCAGCAGGCTGTGGTCGCACCGCAACACACGGAATTGACTGGTGACACTCTCCAGAACGGAGATATAACCCGTGTTTGAGTCCTGGCGCGCGAGGAGCTTATAGCCCTCGACTTGAAGACTCGAGTTCAGGGCCTGCGTCGCCCAAGGGGTCTGGACGTGGGCATTGAAGACGGCTGTGTGCAGTAGAGCTGGCACTGCGTACAGGAGCAGCTTTGACGGAGCGAGGAAGGCGTAGGACGCCGCCAGCTGGACCTGCCAGGATACGCGTGACAGTAGTACGGACTTGCTGCTGGTGCTCTGGATAACATTCGCAGACCAGGCTGATGCTATCTTCAAGAAGACAAACGAAGCTATTCCCGGCACCGACTGCCACTTCCCAGTGATGCCAAACTCTTCAACTACTAACCCCACAGCTGATGCCGAGAGTAGGAGAAGCGGTGCCACAGTCAACAACTCTGTAATAAGCGGCCCATACGTAGCACCAAACGTATTGCTGTAGTTGAAAAGGAAGTATTGGACCGTCGGGATGTAGAATGCAATCAACGGCAGCAGATCAATTAGCCGCCATCGCACATTCCTCCTCAACCAAAAGCTCCCCGACCACCCCAGAAAACACGCAGCATTAACGAGCCTATGGTGCCATATAGATGCCGGTATCGCGCCGTACACAGGCGACAGCGTAAGCTGCGAAACCGACGAGGACGCCGCCGCCAGGGCGAGTATCACCACAGCCCTGACCGTGGTTCCAGCCCACTCAACGGCATGGTTGAAAAGGGTCTCCTCCTTCGCCTTCTTGGCCAGTTCTTTCAGCTCCTTCTCGAAATTCTCCTGCGTCAGCGGTGGGCTGGCATTGCTGACGTTTGGCTCGCGCTTTTGCGACTTTGGCTTGGCCATGGTCCAGTGATTTTGTACGGGACACGTAGTTGGGATTTTGACGGGATGCCACGCTCGACCAGCTGGTGATGCGCCCAATTGATCACTTTCCGCAGTCTTTCAAACGTTATCAATTATATTTTCAGCTGGACTCCATATTTTGTATAGCTTGTATGAAGCTATCGCAATATATGTTCGATTCTGGAAATTCTGAAACATTCCGGCAAAATGTACGTAGCAATGTCGTCGATGAAACGAGCGCTTTGGCATTGGGCAGGTGACTTCCGGCTGTTATTTTATCGACCGTTCTTTTATAATCTCGATTAATATATATCAACCAATGCTCCTCCTCAGACAGTCATTCACAAACAAATAATATATGCTCCTACCTAACGGTAGGTTACGGAGTCCATACTATAAAATTGATGGTAATACCCAAGGCTATTGTTTTGATCACTTTTTCTATTATATATGTGATCCCATCGCTACTCTCTACCACCTCACAATGACCTCCCTGGTGGTATGCCTTCAATCGGGTTTGGTTTATTATATTTCCATATAACTAATATATGTCAGAGCTTCAACGCAAAAGCAGCTCATTAACTCGCCTCGGTATACACAGCAGTGTTACTTAAGGCCTCAGCAGGAAGCCAATGCCCCGCGACCGTATTGTTATACGTGAGCTGAGTTAGAGCAAATGTATGGAGCTGGGACACCATAACCGTGGCATCTAATGGCACAACGCGGTGCACCATGGCGTTCTGAGTAAGCATGGAAATGTATTCCTCGCCAGTGATCTTCGTGACGCCTTCGTCAAAAGTCACGCGGATCAGAGCATCGCGCGAGTTATTGCTGAGCAGCGACGTTGACAAAAGCCACAGAGCTGGGCCACCCGCCTCTGTGGATGCGTCCGCAATATGCAACAAACCAGCACCGGTGCCGAGGTACGGCTTCTTAAGCTGAAAGAACCGCATATCACCAGTGGATGCGATGTGGCCAAAGGAGCCAGAGCCGCCGGTTGCATTGCCAGCGAGACTGAACCAGACTCCATTCATGGGACCGTGGGCAGTGGTCATTCCAACCGGTACGCTGCCGACGTTTGGCGGGATCGGCAGCTGCGACGTCTCGCCACTGGTGGCATTGATGCGCATGATCGACGACTCTGTGTCTTGCGTGACATAGATTAACTTGGTGGTCGGCTCCTCCTTGATGAACACTGGGCTTTTGAGGCAGGGATATAACTCCTGCTCGGCGGGGTTGGAGATATCTGCTGAGAAGACATAGTACCCGCCAGATTGCTTGGAAGCATCCTTTAGGCCAGCCCAGATGCGATTGCCAATCTCAAAGATGCAATGCGGGCCGTTTCCTGGCTCCGGGATATCAATGGTCTTGATGATGGACGGGATGGCCGAAAGATTTTGCCCTGGATCCACGAGCAGCAACTTATTTTCCCACTGCAGGGACAGCCAAATCTTGCCAGGGTATAACTCTGAAGGCCAGACGCCATGGAGCCCTGACTTGCTATTGTTTCCCATGGGAAACGACTGGAAAGCAATGGGCTCCTCGGTGATCGGATTCAACTCGATCTTGATAAGCTGACTATCAGACATTTGTGACAGCAGCACAAAATTCGTGTTCGGCACACGAGCAAACTCATGCGTCTCAGAGGCGGCGGGCATTAGATACTCGGTGAGGCGACGGCTCACGAGCGAAGTTGATGACTCCTGGGACGACACGGTGCCAGCGCCAAGCGCCAGCACCATAACGAGCGACTTGAAAATTGAAGACAACATAGTTGGCATTATTTGCTTGACATGATTGCTCATAGGTAGGATGTGCTTATATATATTTTGTCTGGCTATTCCTGGGTTTTGTTCCTTCAACTCAAGCATCTCTATAATAGGGGGTGGGCTGTGCCCACAGCGTCTTATTAGTTAAAGACAAAGTGCATGCCCATTGCCCACTTATTAGGACGCCAAACCCAGCAGGGCTGACGTTACGAATAATACAACGGACGATCAGTAAATTGTGTAAAACCACTTAACGCATTTTGTCTCACATATTTATGGAAACAGTACAGTATACGATACGGTGATATAAAGTTTCCGTACAGATCTGCGCTCAAAATACTGGAAAATAGTGTAAACGAGTGTCTTTTTGCATGGGGAGAAGCAGACTCGCATGGAAACTTACTAAGCCGTGCTGTACGTGCAGCCTGGGCGAGATATACGAGAAGTGATAAACCAACCGCTATAACGAATATGGCAGTGATCTTAGCACAGCTGAAGTAGAGTATCCAAGGGCATTAACATAGGCGCCCGTAGTGAGGCGTGTATGCTGCCGCTTATACCTTGCATCGTATTTCTCACATAAGCAGGTCATATACTAAACGTAACTCCCACCTTTCATTCCATAATATAAGGCTATGTATGGTAGGTAGAGTGGCCCTGGGGGCTATTTCTTGACAGATGCAGCTGCTGCCATTGATGTCACAATAGGTCCATGATCGCTAGCGTTGTTAATATTCTAGCAACGTACCTGCCCAATATGAATCTGAGCTCGTATCTTTACTGAAAATCCCATGGAAGTACATTACAAGATAGGTCTTATTTTGTGTAGTTGTAGTATTACATATTGCCACAATGCTGCATCCTATCCCCTGCCGTTAAAGCTTCCACCCTGTCTTTCCCGTTCAACCTGCTCGTCGAACTCTCGCTGAGCAGCCTCCCTAGCAGACATCTGACGTCCCTCCGATTCCTGGTCACTGGTCCTAGCGGCATCATTACCCCATCCATTCTGAGTCATGACATCAGCTTGGGGCTGGCGACCGCGCTGTGATGAGGAACCCTGCTGTTGGCCCCCATTCGAGAGCCCTTGCCGCCGAAGGCGCTCCCAGGCCGATTCACCTGATGCCATTTCGTCTGTCACCCCCACACCGCCGGTTGGAGATGCATCATCAAAATACGACGGTTCTTTCTCCGCGGGGGGTGCAGGTTGAGCGATTCTTCGAGGTGCGGCGCCTACGGGACGTTGTGCTGGGCCTTGTGACTCTCTCGCAGTATCTGCACCTGGAAGTGCCCCGTTCAGTGGGTCCTCCTCGTTGCTTGTCCCCCAGTATGAGTCGCTATTGGGGCTGGCGTCGTCTCCGGTGGCCTGCTCCACTGGCCTCGTTTGATTCCCGCGAGGAACTGGTGGCGCTGGTTGTCGTGAACGGCCCTGCGCTGCCCCGGGTGCATTCTGTGACTTAACACTCTCCAGAAAATTCTTTAACCTTTTATCTCCGACCATACCAACTGTCGCAACGGACGAAGAGTAGACACCAAAGAACATTGTCCCAACAAGCATCCCAACAGTGCTATATGCAGATACCCTCGCTACATGCCAAAATGGTATGGCCTCCATGCCTGTCACCCAGGCGAGTCTAGCGGATGGAAAGACTTTGGGGTTGAATGTGTCGGGATTGGGCTTAACGAATGGAAATCTGAACGACGGTGCTGTTCTGTACGCTTGCACCATCCCACCAGCAAATCCTACCATAGGTCCGTATGAGAATACAGACAGATGTTTCGCTGCCCAGTACGCCAGGGCGGCAGCTTCCTCTTCTGTTGGCGGTCTGCCGAGGGTTTTTTGAGCACTGACGATGGCTTGGTCGACGGATGAAGCTACCTTCGCATCGTTGAGCCCCAAAATCCGGGCCCCTATGAATGGCCTTGGGAGGTATGTCCCTTCGAACCTTTGCAGATTCGGGGGTTGTTTGAATCCGTCATATTGATCGTTGTCGGATTGGGGAGTAGGGTCTTGAAATCCGCGGTCGGGTTTGGGGTTATCGGTGTCGTTGTATACCATTGCGGACTAATGGAGTCGTAAAACCCCCAGTAAACGTGGTATTCCGGTAGTTGATGCAATATAGTAAATCGAGAAGTTTTGTATAGGAAGCAGAACTGTCTTATTGGGATGTTTGGTGGGATGTTTGGTGGGATAGAATAAGTTCTGAAGCTCCAACCGGCGGGTAAAACTGGAGAGTGCGGAGCAACTGACGTAGTCAGATAGCTAGCTCTGGGCGCCAGGGTCGCGCATAATCGCGCTAACACGTTTCGGTGGCAGCTATCGCTCCATTGGAAATTGTAGCTTCTTGTAACACTGTAAATTTTATTTTATTTTTAGATGTACTACTGTATTGAAGAATGGAATCTGGGATGGTACTTGGGAAGATAAATTTTGGTAATTCAATAGCATGCAAAGCTTCTGGAGACTGCACCAGGACGGTGATTTATAAAATATGCATTGTGCCTCTTTCACAAATGGGTATCTGCTAATTCGAAATTACAGGCCACACATGCCGACGTACATTCTCATTATATGGTTTGCAGCAGCAGCATTACTAGCCACTGACCATTGTTGATCCACCTTCAACCCAACTCACCTGTGTGGCTCCAGCGTTCTCGTCCTCCTGCCAGCAATGTTGCGATTTTTTATCAGCCCTTCAACACGGTCGACCGCCGTGTCAACACGTCTAGCCACTGCAGTTCCTGCTCCAACAAGCACGCGGCTAAACATGAATAGTGCAACGAACGACAGGACCATGACGACAGCAAACGTAACCCAGTAGGTTTTGACTGTATAAACGCCATCCAGTTCCTTAATTTGTACTGAAAAATAGCTGGTCATGAGACTGACCGGAAGAAAGAGCACACCCAGTTTAGAAAGCAGTGTCGCGTTCGCAGTAAGCTTTGCTGTAGCCATCGAGTCCTTTTGGGTTGTGATGTTGAAGTACTATTGCAAGTTAATACAGCGGAGATGAAAAGAACGGGTATGTTGGACCTACTGTGTTGTGTAATCCCTCTACCTCGCCAATCGCCTCGTCCACATAATTAAGCACGAGAAATTTGATGTTGTCCTTCAGGCGTTCAAATCGGTAGCATGCACTTTGAGCTACCAAGACATGCTCGCCGGAGGTAGTATTGGAAATATCCCTGCCTTCCTTGAATTGTAATATCCGAGAAATCAAGTTCTCATAACCACTGAATAAATGTTGGTTTGATCGCAGCAGTTTTCCAACCTCATAGAGTTTTGGAATGATCTCTTTTGCTAGTGCATCATCGTGGTTTTGGTCCTGTTGAAATTAGTTCTATCTTTAAACTGTACTCGGGATAGTGACATACAAGGCCCGCCATAATCTTTCTACGCTATTTGTATCGTTAGTGAGAGAAAGAAAGCCCAGATTCGCAGACTTACGAGTTTTTCTAGGTTCCCCTGAAGAACTCTCAACAGCGTATAGGTTGCCGTCCAATCGTCGAACAAATAATAGAATAAATTACTGGCACCTTCAACACCAGTGAGTTCCTCGGTGACCTTGGCTTCTGCAGCTTTCCGCAGAGAGATAAGATCAACACCGTCAGCCCCAGCCAGTCCAACTGTTGAAAGCTGCCTCAAAACACTTAACGTGTGCTCGCGAACCGTTTTAATGTACATCGAGTCTACTCCTACTCCTTTGGGCCTTGGATCTTCGTGAAACGAAATAACGGTGTCTACTTTGGATTAACGATGGCTTGAAAAAGGATGTATATAGGAAGGTATACCATCATGGCAGAGGGCAAGCCAAGACCACAGTCTCTCTGGTTCGATGGTTCCGGAGTCGCGTTTTATAGGATGCATCCAATTGGCACCTATGCAGATAACTTTCAATGGGTCAGCGAGGAGCATAGATGTGAGGATATCCACCATAGACAAAACCTACATTTGGCGCCGATATCAATTGACTGGTAGCTTGAAAAGTTTGTCGCAATATCGAAGAAGTTTCTGGTGTTTGGCTTCGCAGTCTCCAGGCGGGTAGGGCGGGCTGGAAACGCCTGTTCGACGTCAGCGAAACTGGTGGAGTCGAACTCCTTACCCGCCGTGAGGTTCTCCGCTGGGCCTTCTGTCGCACTCGCTGGAGGAGCGGTGCCTAGTAAAGCCATGAGCCTCGTGCTAAAGCCATATCGAAGACCGATAGCCTCCACAGCATCAGGTTGCGTGTGGGGGGCCCAAACGTTTCTGGGGATATCAGTTTTTTGCCAACGAACCGTGGCCACATTGGTTAACACTTACATCCACCGTGTTGGAGCTCCTTTGGTCCTGGGCGCACCGCCCTCCGTCATAAGGGTCTTGAAACCTTCTGAATCAACATTGGAAGCAATTCTAGACACGCGTGACCCGAAGTCGACCACAAAATTTCGAGCATCCTTTGCTTGAGCGCGCTCAAGCGCTATCTCGTAGAGATCGGCGTCGTCGAAATTAGTAAAACGACCGAAAGTCGACATATCTCTCATATGAACTCTCGCTCCTGGTGCTACAAATTGGGAAGACTACAGTCGTGAGGCTGCTCTAGCATGACGGGCCGTACATATATATAAACGGAGAAGGACTTGGAGAGGGGGGCTATGGGGGCGGTTCTGCGCAAGGCTGCGGCTCTCAGCTCGTCCATGTTCCATGTTCACGAAGCGCCCGGATGGGTAAGGCAGGGGTTGTGTGGCCAGTGTGGTGGTGCAGGGGGTGCAATGACCAGCGTCAGGCTCAGGTGGACGGGCGCTTGATCACTCGACGCGCTCCCGCGTGTCACGACTGGTCGCCTTGCAAGGGACCCCTGCACACCGTGTTTGCCTTGTATCACGTGAAATAGATAATGTTGTTCATCTGCATGTGCTTGTGCTCCGTATCGAAACCTGCTTAGTCATCGCTGTTCCTGCAAGTTATCTTATCTATGCTCCTCCGTACGTCACCAATCGCCTTTTGAAGCTCTGAGCTGAGCTTGGAGTCCAACGAAGCTCCTACTCACATGCGCACGTAACACCCGTTGATCTGCAGATGCGCAATGGTAGATACTACCAATGGTATGGCATCCCATCCAGCAGCTCACAGTTTGATGTCTTGGCTGGAAATGTCCGCTATAGCTACCTAACGCTAACACTCCGTAGGACTTGATATTGAGACCCATCAGACTCGCGTCGTCCAAGCCCGCGAGGAAAGCCTATCTTAACACGGCCCTCTTTCTAGCAACCTCTTCTACACTATTCGGTCTCGCCATTGTTGCTTATGTCCTATTCTACGCGAATTATATTCCGAAGATTGGGATTGAGCGGGAGGTCCATCTTCAATATGGGTACGTGTCAACCCACCAAGCTTAGCTCCCCCAAAACATACTTCAGGGCTGATGTAGCGGAATAGGGGTGATACATCCAACCCTTATGGGCTTGTATCTCTAGATAATTCTGTTATGCCACAGCAGGCATATGATGTTCTGGTTGAAATTGACCTTCCGACATCACCGGCAAACAACGACCTGGGGAATTTCATGGTGGACATGGTAATGTTGTCATCTGAATACAAGGACTCGAGTCGGCCTGGGACATCGACTAGCCGATCATCTGATCTTCACAGCTGGATTCCAGCTGGATCTATCTTGTTCTCATCTCGACGCCCTGCCATCCTCACGTTCCGATCCGATGTCGTGAGCCTCGGTAAACAACTCGCTAGCCTTCCGCTATATATTTTGGGCTGGAGTCGTGAATCCGAAAAGCTGCTGGTTCCGATGGCTGAAGGGATCGTGTTCGAAAAGGGGTATAAGAATGCCCCGAGGAAGGTGTATCTTGATATACAATGCCGCCATCAACAGGCCCTCCAAGTTTATAACATGCGTCTGCTACTACGGGCCAGGTTCTCAGGTCTCAGGTGGCTTATGTACAACCATCGGATCTTATCATTCATGGTCTTCACAACCGCGTTCTGGGCGGCAGAGGTATTTTTTGCTCTAGTAGCCTGGATTCTATTGCAATCAACATTCAACACCACTGAGGATCAGAATTACCCTGTGGAACAAAAATTCGAAGGTGGCAGCTCTAAGATCAAAACCGAACCTCTTGATGATGATATCCTAGATACGGATGATTCGGATATATATGATGGGTCGCGAAGATACTCGGCGTATGATAGACGGGCGCCTGTACAGCACGAGCCACAGATCAAGAAAGAAGCTAATGAGGAGAACCTTTTCTCAAGCGAATCTCCCGCTTATCTTAAAACAGAGGAAGCTGATGATGAGTCTGAGGACCCAACCTATACGAGAGACATATTCAAGGAGGGGAGGTCCGCTTCTGGTATCGGAACAAGCTTCAGCGAAAGCAAGGGTGCGGTTTCTTCTACGGCAGCTCAGAGAAGGAAGTCCAGAACTACAAGAGAACTTAGTCCAGAATTTTGATGTGAGGGCTGGGTGCGGTGAGGCTAGCGTTGATTCATTATACCCCAACTATTCCAATAATATTTTGCCAATCAGCATAACCAACGAATGTAATAACATACAAACAGATGGTGCCAAGTGTGACGTTAGTCCGTTTAATATATTCTACAGACCCTACCCTTTACGCCGCAAATTAAGTATGTCCGCGAGTTTCACTTCTCCTTTACCACCCCATCCGGCGGCGCCACTCTCTACCTCTGGCCTGACTTGAACATACCACGACCAGGCTCTCCTATCTAGCTCATCAGCGCCAATATGCTCAACCCATGAGCCAAACATGAGCTCCAATGCCCCCAAAAGAAGTCCCAGGTTTCGTTCTTTCTCTCTCTCCAAGGCAATCCCAGTTTTTTTCTTGGTTGACGCGTCCCCGGATGGTGCAAAAGCTTTCGTGATATATGACCTGGCACCATCAGGCTGGTGGATCGGCAACCCAGAACCTACGCCTCCTCCGGATGAATTCCTAGATCTCATAGCCTCAAGATCTAGGCCCCATAGTGCTTCGTTTCCAATGGTTCCTGCGACACGAAGGCGCTGCGAGAGTGCATCATGACACACTTGTGCCATCAGTTTCCATCGATCAGTTCCAAGCATAATCCCGCCATACCATCGCGTAACTACCACAAGAATACCAACGAGGTCCATAGATTGTAGGATTGCAAGGATGTGACGGCCTCCCCCGCTCTCACCATCGTCGTGACACTCTTCTATGATGCCGCCGTGATCGCCTTGCACGCGCCATGCCGTAATGTTATGGCTTGCATCTCGTAGCTCTGGGTTACCTGATATGAGCTCCTGCTTCTGAGATCTTGCGTCAGAAGCAGACTTTATCCCAATAGCCCGCCCGCAAAAGGTAGACCTTTTAAGGGTAACGCTTTGAGATACAGCCCAATGTGAACCATCCATAGTCGCGTTATCTCTTATATCGGGGCCGATGTTTGCGGACCCTGTGTCAGACCCTGGGGCCCTAATCCCTTCATTTGCTGCCGGGCTCTCTTCATTGGCACTGCTTCCCCCAGAAGCTCCCACATAGTACCCATCCCGCTTCAGAACGTGTACTTCGCGTCCCATAACTTTCATCTTAGGTTGACCTTGCCCCCACCCATCATCTTCAGCGCTCGTACCTTTCGTAATTCCAATACTGACTGCTTTACTCCTCGAGTTGGCGCTGACAACCGCTTGCGCGAGACTCAGTCTGCTTGATAGCGGTTGCTCTGGTCTAGTATACTTCAACAGCACGACTGCAAACGCTAGAACCAGAGGCGCGCGGTTCGTCACTATGGTCGTTTTGCTAATCTCCTCTTCATCAGATGAAGGTGCAGGAAGCTCTAGCTTTCCCTCAAGCTCCTCTGGTGTTTGCGGCTCATGATCGAGCTCATAAGCTGATCTATTGCGCTTTGCGTTCGTTGGGAGGAGGCTCTCTGACGCCGCACGTTTTTTGGCCGGATCTTTGATGCTATTCTTAGCCGCTGCATGTAATTGCTTCGCTGCTTTATCATCACCAATAGCCTCTGTCACCTGCGCAAGATCAGATTTCGCAATATCGGCAATGCTAGGACAAAGTAAGTTTCTATGGTCGCTGTTGATATGCATCACATGGTCTAGTACCTGCGGATGTTGGCCACTTGCAAGGACTTGACGCGTCCCATGGCAGCCATCATGGTTAGCTTATTTCGACCGGTGGTCATAAGCCGTAGTAGGTCTCGGAGATCTTCTTGGGACGCCATCGTAAGAGATGCTTGGGTTGTACAAGTGTAATCCACTATAATCCTCAGGTTTGAATGCTGGATGAAGTTGGAGCCAGCCCAGCACACATAAGAGTACCTGATTGACCCGTCTGATAAGATAACAGACGAACTGAGTTATTGGTAGTGTCTGGTTTGTACTGTGCCATAAATGCAGTACAAGAATTTATACTACGTTAACACGAATACTTTGCACCGTACACTTCGGACTTGATACAGTAGCTGTTTACCATATGATTGCAAAATATCATCACAGCAACCAACTCTTAACTCATGACGAGATCTTGGTCAGGTACATCACGTGCAATATTTACTTATATACCTCCTTTCACTACCACTCAAAAGACTTTGACTACTATTCCGTACATCTAGGACTTGCAAATATATTCCGTTCCGCATCGCTATAGACGTCCATCCCTATCCCATCATTCCGCTGCAATCCTCGCCAACATGTCATTCACCCACGGTGGAAGGCGATACTTGAGAAATCCAGCGTACATCGTCAAATCCTTTGCTTTCCGTTTCAAGTCCTCAATCATGTGTCGCCGAGTGCCATCATTGCTGTTGTATTGAGAGTTTGCAAGACGAGACCGCTGTTCCTCACAGCTGCGGCCAGTCCACATGATGAGATTCGGAATGTTTCTTGTTATGGTCTCTGGGAACGCCGCATACTTGCCCGCAAACTGGCGGATGATATTCGAATCTCCATGTGCCTCAAGGGGGAGAATTTGAAGACTCGCAATGATCTATATTGTCAGCATTGGCCCAGGTATTCGATTTTAGGTTGACAACTTACATCTAGAGCGCCTGTCCAATTCTGGGCCTCCACCTTACTCTTGGCTTCGTTCATTCTCAGAAGAACGCGGCACGTTTCCTTGTTGATTGGTGTTATCTTTTCGTGGTACATTGGCTTGCCATTATAGATGGCTGTGATCGTCTGCGCAAGTTTAACGGGGTCTTCTACAGATGTTAGGCTCAGGCTGCCACGCTGGCCTGGAATGCCTTGATCCGGACCCGATCGGAACGATGGCAGGGTCGATTTTTCTTCGCCGATTTCAACAGCCACAGCCTCACTTAGGGATCTGTTGGTGATGGTGATAACATTATCATACTCTCCGGCCAGGTCATATAGCAAGACAGCATCTGTAACTCTTCCACTGTCATCTGCAACGCTAGCGGCTTGCATGATGACTGTGCGCATAAAATCATCGGTGTCAACCAAGTGAAGCAGTTTCATTCGCTCTTCAATGGCACCTGTAATTCGTTGGCCGTCCAATCGCATATCTCCCAATAATTTGGCAAACTCTCGGCTCTCCAAAACAAGGCCGCGGAGGCTTTCGTGGCATGCTAATACTTGTTGGCTTCCGATGCCGCCCGGTAGATCACCATTTAGGCAGATCAATGTGAGGTAATCGACAGCCGCGGTAACGTTTGCAGCGCGGAAATCTCTCGTATACCACCCGATCATTTGAGCAAAGTTAATTTGCGGGCGGTCAGTAACGCTGGTCGTGAGTAATCGGCCTTCTGAGGCGATAGGATCTGAAACGCTAAGCAAGCCATAATAGCCCAGGCCAATTGCGAAATGTAGAGCGGCTGCGTAATCCATTTCGTATAGGGATTGAATGGCGTACTCGAAACGACCACAGATAATCTGAAGATAAAAGTAAACTCCAGAGGAAGCTTTTTGTTCGACTGGGCCCTTGGCAGCAAGAAGGTCTCCGAGATCTTTCACCGATTTTTGAACATTTGTAAGAGTAAATACATCCCCGGCATGTTCTTCTGCAAGATTAACCTCCCTTGCAACCACAAAATGCAGCCAGGCCCAGTCCATCAGATCCTGATGGAGGCCCGCAAATGTCATTTCTGTGAGACCACATCTTCCGATGACCTTGTAGCAAGACATGCGGAACGGGTCAACAGAGTTCTCGGGTGCAATACGAAATCTCTGGCCGTATTCATTGTTGATTCGGTTGTGCATATCAGGTGGAAGGCGTCTGTCTGGGTTTCCGTTGTACTCGGAGATGTAATGTGGGAAGTAGCGGTCGATTGCTCGGAAAGCGTTTTTATTCGCATGCACATAGTCTGCAGCTTCTTGGACGTGACCAGTGCGCAACAGATAGAAGATAATTGCCCAGACTGCCTCTCCATCCAGAGTCTGTAGGCTAGTGCTATCCGGAGCAAGGTCTTTGCGTGATGCTCGTAGTCGAACGTATGCCTTCACCTTGCTCAGGACATTTGGAATACCGCCAAGATTAGCTTCTCTGGGGTTCTTGGCAAGCAATCCCTCCATTGTTTGAAAGCATTGTTTCTCCAAGTGACGAGCAGTTCCTCTTAATATCCTCTTCCTCAGGTCGATCGCAGCCACGGAATTTGGGGTTTCATCGGTCCAAGCACTGGCAAACTGGCGCTCTTTTACCACATTCGGCTCTGAAAAGCTTCGAATATCTGGATGCTCTCCGACGATCTCGACAACTGCTTTGTAGGCATTCAGAACCTGTTCAGTATGGTCGCCGGGGTTTTGAGCTTCTACTGCTCCGAATTCGTGTAGTAGTGGGTAGGCACTCTTATGCAACCGTGATTCATTCAGTCTGTTTACCTTCTCAGCAAACTTGGTTTCCTTCTCCCTCAGCAGACGTCCCGAAGGCATTGAAGACGAAGTTGCATATGCTGGTGCCTTGGCATCTGAGTCCGTAGCCAGTGATTGTTGTAATGAACCGACAGGGCCGGCTGTTCCAATGACTGATCTTTGCATGGACTGCCTCTGGTAACCACTGCCGCTCAGGCTGTCAAAATTTCTATTTTCTTCAGAGCGTGTGCTCTTGTTTCGCCTAGAACGCCCAAATCCACCGCTGCTTGTTGTAGTCTGATCCCCATTCTTCGTCGCTCGTTCCTCGGCCCTTGATTTGATTCCAAAGTGCTGGTAAATGCGGTTCCTTTGGGAGTCCCACTCCATCGACGCATTCTCCTCCAAAAACCTATCAAAGTCGCGCGCGGATCTGGAAAGGCCTTCGGCTATCATGCTCAAAGTAGTTTGGGTCTGGAGTTTTGTTATATAACTGTCCACGTCGGTATCAGCATCGGTTTGTTGAGGGGCCCAGTCCTGACGCTTTGATTGAGAGTCGAATTGGCTTAGATCTCGGACAGCTGAACCAGGTTCCACACCCGATGCGGCCAGAAGATAATGAGCCCTCCCATCGGCCCCGTTTGTCATAGATGGTGGCGCGAGCCTTTTGATGCGATCTCTCAAATCGCCGAGCCCAAGCTGTAAGCTTGGGAGTTCTTCGAGGCTGTTGTCGCCATGTGTTCGCTTGCGGCTCTTCTGCAATAGAGTATCAAAATAGGCCCCGGTTTGTTGGCTCTGGCCCTGGGATTGCCGTAGGCTATCAGTTGGCTGCTGGGTATTCAAAGCTCCATTGGTGTTTTGCTGTCCGCCTGTATTTAACGTCGAGCCAAACAAAGACTGCGATGCTTGCGGCTGTGACTGGCCCGTGGTTGTCGAACCAAACAGAGACGGTGTAGATTGTTGCGGTTGCGGAGGGTTGCCAAATGGGCTTGAGGTAGGTTGAGCTGGTTTGGGCGCATTGAGCCCGCTGAAGAAACTCGTTCCTTGCGAAGGAGCGGGCTGGTTCGCTGAACTCGTGGTTTGACCGAATAAAGACATGTTCACTGCAACACCTCTTGAGAGCTGTAGCCCCCAGAACGGATGCGCAGGATGTTTGTTAAGGTCGGGTGAGAGAAGTGCGTTTCGTTTGTCCTAAAGCTTTTCTGGTCGTTAACTTTGTTTATACAGGCGCGGTCCAATAAGTTGTGCCCCAGGCAGCAAGACTGGAGGCTCAGGTATCTGGGTTCTTCTGTCTATAAGCTACTTCAAGGCATCAAAATGAGTACTGGTTATAAACTACAACATCATCATGGAGGAATTTCATCTTTATTTATTTTTAAATACAAAGTTAAACTCAATAAATTCAATCGGTCAACAGAAACACCGATTGAATTTATTCAATCGGTGTTGAGTAAATTCAATCGGTGTTTCTGTTGGTGTTTCTGTTGACCGTCCGTCAGGGCCTGTAGTGTAATTAAGCTTAAGTGTAGCTTATCCGATTAGGCCTCTAATGAGTCCACCGGGTTCCTTACGAGACCTTCTTCCCATAACATCTGCTCTACTCGTAGCTTCTTACGTGCCACTGACGCATTCCCGCATTCCAGCTAATTCTTTCTGGAATCAGCCATGAGGCTCTCGGCCCTCCTGGTGTTCTGTACGGCTGCGATTGTCGCTCAAGGACAAAGCGATACCGATCATCCATCTGCGACAATCGTGTCCATTCAACCCATTGATGCCTCTACATCTTCAATCGACCCTCTTGCGCACATACAATACGACCCGACCACCCTTGAGGCTGTAATTGCCTCGTACGATTCTCCTGATGTAGCGCCAGGTGCCGGCCTAGCTCGAGTGGGCGTTTACGACAAGGCCAAGAAAGCTTGGGCATCCTCGACCTCCATTCTGTCCATGGAAAACTTCACAAAAGGATATGCGCCGGTCATAACTCTTTCTCTTGGTCCGGGAGGGGACGTTATTGGGGTCAGCTGCAAGAGCGAGAAGATAGATGCCGGGCATACGAGAGATTTTGGGCCAAAAGTGACACTTAGGAGGACGGCTGATGGGAAAACACCAAGCCTCAACAGGCCGATTGCACTGTCAAAGGAGGGCAAAGTTGCGGAGGAGGAACCCGAGAAGACATTCATGCAAAAGTAGGTGTATTATACTGACCCCCGTAATGCCGCTTTGCTAATATTTTGGACAGATACTGGATGTTTGGAATGGGTATCCTCCTCGTACTTGTGCTGAGCGGTGGAGGAGACAAATAGATGTTAGGCGCTGGATTGGGAAGGTTTAATAGGCGATATATATCCAGTGAGATTCTTGCTGTCAAAAAATATAATGTGTTTGATTGCAATGGTGAGCAACATTTGCCGCTTGTGGGTGAAAAGCTCTGATTAATATGTGAAGTAGTTGGAGTTCGGCAACAGATTGAACTAATCCAGGACGGCAAATAACATCTTCAGAGGGGCAAATAATCGGGGGTTTCTTGATATATACGCATAACAGCTTCGTCGCCCTGCTTTACGAATGTTGTAAAAACGCTTCCTCTATTTGCTATTTAACAATTCTTGTATATACCCACTATACTATCACACAAGCTCCGAATGGACGCTGTTTCCAGTACTTTGAGTACCCGAAGCAGTACCATTAATTCCCTGTCTATCTTGACCCATCCTCTCGAGTGCGGCGTTGTACTAGATACTGTCAGCATGTTTTATCAACTTACTCAGGAGGGAAGTTCCGGCTTCGTGTGAGAGGTTCATACCTTAAAGCCAAAGTTCAGCAGTAGAGCAACCAGCAAGGCAAAGCTGACAACCAATGGTCCCACAAAGTTATCGAAGTCTTTTCCACTCCGTGCGATAATCATGTTGCGTCGGACGAAATGGATGTAGTAACCCCATAACCCAGCAAAGGCTGCAATAATGATGTAGGCAATACCCATATATTCCGCGAGTGTATTTTCGCCCGCAGCTGTGTAGAGACTCACAGCAAGAGAACCTAGCAATATACAAATATGCTGCCATTTTAAGAATGTTCGTTCGTTTGCCAGCCATACTTTTGGTTCCACTTGTAGTGGGCCGGAATCTTTGATTAAGATTCCAGGTTTGGTGACACCTGGTGGAAGAGCCGCTTTATGCTGTCTGCGTGATTGTGCGTATCTTGAGAGCGAGAAGGAAGGGAATACAGATGAAGTCGTACCGTATCCACTAATACCCCCGGCGTCTTGGTCGCCATTCTCGTTTTCCTGGGCTCTCCCTTTTCCTTTACCCTTGCTCGCTGCGTCAGCCATGGCCCGGGATTTTGTGGCGGATTCTGAAGCAAATCTATCGGTCATATATGACTTGCTCAAAGGCGAACCTAAGGCCGCCTTGTAGCTGCCTTTTACGTTGCTTGCCGAGGCCATGTAGCTTCCAACAAGTAGTTCATCTTCAGCTTTCTGCGCCTTCGCCAGTTCTTCTTCTGCAAAGGCGGCATGTGGATCCTTTCGAATATCCGTCTCCACGTCGCTTAGCCAGAAAGGAAGGCTGTTCACATAATCCTCGAACAACGATGCAATGCCATGCACAAACTTTGAGAAGCGTGGCGCCTTGTGCACGAGATGCGAAGCCATTAAGTCCTGGACCCACTGCGGTGATTTTTTCCCGGAATTTTCCTTGACCTTTATCTCAAGCACGGCATATGGAAATCTCGATATTTCACCTTGATTGATGTTTGGAAATGGAAATTCCATCTGTGTGTTATCAATATCGGTTCGATGCCAGCTGTTTGGGTTTCGGCACGGTCGATCAGAATCCAGAGAGTCCTCCCGAATGAAAGCTAGCTCGGTATCAATGGAGATCCTCACACGGTCATCCAAGGGCTTTTGAAACGCTGTACGGGTGTAATTAGCTCTCAATACAGGCTGGAGGTTCCGATCTTTGATAAATTCTTGGATCTCATTCACAGATCGCTGATAGTCGGCTACTTTCTCTTCTGGTTGGCCTTGTCTTTCGAGTTTCTGCACGTTCTTCCCCATATCATATTCGCCGGTGATGAAAGGCTGGACATATTTCTCTTTGATCGGAAAGCGCTTTTCCTCGCTATTCCCGGTATCGTGGATTGTCTTCTGTTCAAGCAACAACTCCGGCTTGTCATTCAATTTGCCATACCAACGAACTCTGAGCGAAGAGGCATCAACCGTCCCGTCCACCTTCTGCGCATATAAACCGAATTGGGAGTTGTCGAAATATAGGGATGTAATGGTGGGGTCTCCCTGGGAGGCATCGGCCTGGTTTGCAGACTGCTCACTGTATACAAGCACGGGTAGGCGGCGTAAGATGTATGTTTTGACCTCTAACAGGTTGTCGGGGTGGACCCAAACTTTAGGGAAATATTAGCACTTCAACTTTCAAAGGGTTCCAAAAAGCTCACATTTGTACGCCGTGTACTTCTCGCGGTTCTGGGGATGTGGTTGCGGCGGCATGTCTATGGTCGATGAGGTATTCCTGTCCCCAACGCTAGGCAGTCCTTTGTCCGCCTTATCCTCAAGGTGCTGCCGGACAATGAAATACATTATCGACAATTTGTTGATCATGGGAGTATACGCTTGCTCGGAGTTGAAAGGTCGCTTTGACAGGTTGATTTGCAACATTGGGCGGACTTTGTATTTGTTTCCTCGCTTTCGGTCATGCTTCTTGACAATCTTCAAAAACCCCGTATAGTTCAGAGCGCTGTACTTTTTCAGCTGGTTCGCCTCATTTGTTATACTATCCAGCTCATCTTCGATCTCTTTGAACTTGGCGACGTCGATTTTGTCGTCACCCTGAGGTGCCAAATCCTTGAGCCGGTCACTGACGCTGTTGGCACGTTCCTCTAGCTTTTGGAATGTCGACTCCTGGAAAGCAGCAACCTTCCCGAGTTGTGTGTTGAGAATTTCCTCGCAAAATCGAGACTCGTCGTCCTCCGTCCATGGCTTATTGTCATCCCCGGTGCCATCCTCTCTCAGAAGCCTCTTCAGCTTCGCATAGTCGAGGTACTGTTCTTTCCAAGGCTCATGAACAGAGTTCGCCAATGTCTGACCGAACCTCATTCTGACGTTGCACCTTTGAAAACAGGGCCTTCCTTTGGCTCTGATTCCTTTCTCGAGGTTTAATGTGCGGCACACGTTCGGTTGTCGTCGATGGGGCTCATGTCAATTTGCTGTGACCAAGTTACAGCTATCGCGATAAGAGCTGCGTCTATACGTAGTTTAGCCGCCACCACGTTGTTCATTGGCCCCCAGTCTCACTCGGGGAAGCTCCATTGAGGCACGTGTCTGATGTATTGGCTACGACGAATGAGGCCCACAATAAGTGGGATATATTGCTTCTGCCAACCAAGTATTTCAATCAATAATTTGGAGAAGCTCGTACGACTTGTACGCGGGGCTAGATTGACTGTTTGGCATGCTATTTGCATACTTTCAAAAATATTCGGTGTACGGTAAACGTGCCTTTGGAATGGATTGTGCTGAGGTCTTTGGAGTTAAAATTTTGTATAGCTGTACATTACGTGATAATTTTTATTTAACCATCAAACAATTATACTAAAATATTTCGTCGAGCGCCTATTTTGCAACTTTGCAACACCCAATATACGAGGTAAATAATAGCCATATCCCATAGAATGCATCAACCGGTGCAGATTCCATCAATTGTACTAGAATCGTCTCCCATTCTCTGGTGCTAGTTGCTGCAACCCTAAAATTATACCAAATACGATATGCGGCCTCACGCCCAAACTCCATGCTATCATTTTGGTTATATTCTATATATTTTTCTATGAAAACGCTATATACCGCCACCATTGCTATTTTAAATCGGTCTAAGTGCTGATGCTCACGCCCGAGGTAGACTGTAAAATCTCATGTGCGCTCCGTTTCACGATCCCACCTGTCACCGGAAGAAGGGAAGAATCTTCCAAAAACATATCACATTCCCGAGCACAACTTCTGCCTTCGTTTATTCCCTAGATGTCTCTGTTAGCTGTCAAGGTCCACCAAAAACAAATGAAACGGCTTACCCAAACGATGAGCGATTGCCCACGACGACAATCACCGGCAGCAAAAATGCCATCTACATTTGTACTGTATTTTCCAGGAGGCGTCTTGACATTCTTGCGTGCATCCTTCTCTATCTCGTGTCCCAAAACACGATCCTCAGGACCCAAGAACCCCATTGAGAGAAGTACCAACTCTGCTGGGAAGAATTGTTGCGACCCTTCAATCTTTTTCATATCCCATCCACCAGTGGCAGACTTGGTCCATTCAACACGGATGGTATTGATGCCTTTGACAACTCCATTGCCATCGTCGACAAAGTCCTCGGACATGACGCAGAACTCTCGTGGATCCTTGCCCATGTGCTGCTTCACTTCTGTGTGGCCATAATCAACCCGATAGATTCTTGGCCACTGAGGCCATGGATTGTCACGAGCACGCTCAGGAGGTGGTTGGGGTAGCAGCTCGAAGTTTGTGACAGACTTGGCACCGTGGCGGAGTGATGTACCAATGCAGTCATTGCCTGTGTCTCCGCCGCCAATAACAACCACATTCTTTCCCTTTGCGGAAATATATGAGCCGTCATCAAGGTTAGAATCGAGAAGAGATTTGGTATTTTTGTGCAAGAACTGCATCGCGAAGTGAATGCCTTCCAAGTTCCGATTCTTTATAGGGAGATCGCGCGCAACAGTGGCCCCGGTAGCAATGACAACCGCATCGTTATCTTTCCTGAGTTCTAGGAGCTCAACATCCTCACCAACAGCAACCCCAGTTTTGAAAATAATACCCTCAGCGGCCATGAAGTCTGTACGGCGCTTCACAATAGCTTTGTCGAGCTTCATATTTGGGATACCATACATTAGCAAGCCACCGAGTCGGTCTGCACGCTCATATACAGTTACCAGATGGCCGGCTTTGTTGAGTTGGTCCGCGCAAGCAAGGCCAGCGGGTCCGGATCCTATAATTGCGACTCTCTTTCCAGTGCGTACTTTAGGCGGTTGAGGCACCATCCAACCCATATCAAATCCTCTGTCTATGATGGCGCATTCGATAGATTTGATACCGACTGGGTCTTCGTTGATGCCGAGTACACAGGCTCCTTCACAAGGTGCTGGACAAACACGACCTGTAAATTCCGGGAAGTTGTTGGTCATGATCAGCCTGTTCAATGCATCTTTCCATTGGTTCTGGAAAACCAGCTCGTTCCACTTTGGAATGATATTCGATATAGGACATCCCGAGTCGGACTGGCAGAACGGCACACCACAATCCATGCAGCGAGCGGCCTGATACTTGAGCTCATCTTCGTCAAGTCTCTTAGAAAGCTCAGCCCAATCACGAGTTCGCGTTTTTGCCGAACGGTACTTTTCCGAGCGCCGTTGGTATTTCATGAACCCCTTTGTTTTATCAAGGACCAAAGACCGTTTTTTCTCTGCCGCAGCATCACCAACTGTCTCTTCGATGTCTTGAAGGTCTTGTTTCTTTCCGTGCACATGATTCCCCCCTGAGGTGCCTTCGCGTGGACCTTTACCCTGGGCACCCTGCAAGAGGGGCAACTGATATTCGGCTTTCTTTGCCTCAGCTGCCTTCGCGGCTTCTTCTGCAAGAACTCTCTTATAGTCGACCGGAAGTACTTTTATGAAGCGCTTAAGTGCACGATTGAAGTCCAGCAGAATGCGGGCGGCCAGTTCCGATCCAGTGTAGTGATGGTGGTCTTCTACCAGTCCACGGACAAAAGCTATCTCTGCAGGATCATCGATGGCAGACGCCTCGACCATCTCCATATTGAGCTTGGACATGAAGTCTTGATGTATATCCAAAACATAAGCAATACCGCCAGACATTCCAGCAGCAAAGTTGCGACCCGTGCTTCCGAGAATCAGGACTCGGCCACCAGTCATGTATTCGCAGCCGTGGTCACCAACGCCCTCAACAACCGCTGTGACACCTGAGTTACGCACTGCAAAGCGCTCCGCAGCCATTCCTCGAAAGAAGACGGATCCACCCGTGGCGCCATAAAGGCAAACGTTGCCCACAATCACATTTTCTTCGGCCTTGAAGACAGCTGCCCGAGAAGGATATACAATCAAGCGACCGCCCGACAGGCCTTTCCCCACGTAGTCGTTTGCATCCCCCTCGAGTTCCAACGTAACACCAGGCGCAAGGAAAGCACCAAATGACTGACCGGCAGACCCCTTTATGTTTACGTGAACAGTATCCATTGGCAAGCCCTCCTCGCCATACCGCTTTGACACTTGGTATGAGAGTGAAGTCCCCATAGCACGGTCGGTGTTAATAACATCGCACTCGATGCGTGATGGTAAGCCCTTATCCAGCGTCAATTCGGCCTCGGAGATGAGCTTATTATCGAGCCTAACATAAAGGCGATGATCCTGTTTGCGGACATTGAATGTCGCGACACCGGGCCGTAACTGGTGGGCAGGGGTTAAAATCAAAGACAGATCGATGTTGGCTGTCTTGGGGGTCCGTAAGTCATCACGGACACGGAGGACCTCTGCATGTCCAACCATTTCATTTATCGTTCGGAAACCCAGCTTGGCCATGATGGCACGAAGCTCGTTGGCGATATAATAGAAGAAATTAATCACATGCTCTGGTGTACCCTTGAATTTCTTACGAAGCTCTGGATCTTGAGTGGCAATGCCAACTGGGCAAGAATTCAAGTGACACTTGCGCATGAAAATACACCCCATTGCAATTAGAGGTGTTGTGGCAAACCCCCATTCTTCAGCGCCGAGGAGACAAGCAATAGCGACGTCTCTGCCAGTTCGCAACTGGCCATCGGTCTGTACAACGACACGGCCCCGAAGATCATTGAGCACTAGGGTCTGATGAGTCTCTGCCAGTCCAAGCTCCCACGGTAAGCCGGCATATTTTATACCAGTCCATCGAGATGCTCCAGTACCACCATCATGCCCGGAGATCAGAATGTGGTCTGCTTTGGCCTTTGCAACCCCTGAAGCAACAATTCCTACCCCGGTTTCGGATACTAGCTTCACTGATACCCTAGCCCGAGGATTTGAGCACTTCAAGTCGTAAATTAGTTGTTTGAGGTCTTCGATAGAATAAATATCGTGATGGGGTGGTGGCGAGATGAGTCCAACACCAGGTGTGGAATGACGAGTTCGGGCAATGGATTTTGATACTTTATGGCCAGGAAGCTCGCCACCCTCACCTGGTTTAGCACCTTGGGCCATCTTGATCTGTATCTCGTCCGAGTCGGCAAGGTAATTTGATGTCACACCGAAGCGCCCGGAGGCAACTTGTTTAATTGCGGACCTCATCGTATCGCCGTTCGCCATTTGCTTGGAACGCTCTGGATCTTCTCCGCCTTCACCTGTATTTGATTTTCCACCCAGACGATTCATCGCAACAGCAAGAGTGGAATGCGATTCCATGGATATGGAACCGTAGGACATGGCGCCAGTGCAAAAACGTCGAACAATTTCGGTCCAAGGCTCGACTTGGTCAATGGGAACCGGAGTACACTCGTCGAATTTGAAGTCCAATAGCCCACGGAGTGTGCAAGACTTGATCTGCTCGTACTCAGAAAGCGAATATGCTTCGTAAGACTTGTCGTTTTTTGTTCGTACTGCATCCTGTATATTGGCAATCGACGTAGGATCGTTAATGTGAGGTTCTCCCCCATCGCGCCAATGGTATTCGCCGGACTCTGGTAGCCCAGGAATACTAGTTGTCGAGCGTGAAGGGAAACCTTGTTCGTGGAATCTAAAAGCATCTTCGGCAATCTGCTCGAAAGTTATACCGCGAATTCGAGTAGCAGTTCCTTTGAAGCATCTTTCTACGACGCTGTCATCTACACCGAGGGCCTCGAAAATTTGAGCTCCCTTGTAGCTAGCCAATGTTGAAATTCCCATTTTGCTCATGACCTTCAAAATTCCACCATCTGCGGAGTATTTGTAGTTTCGGATAAGCGTATCGTCACTCAGCTTTTTTCTTATAAGTCCTTCGCGGTTAAGCTTCAGGATACATTCCATAGCAAGATATGGGTTGATGGCATCGGCGCCGTACCCAAGGAGAACACACATATGATGGACCTCGCGAGCCTCGGCAGTTTCGACAACAATTGCTGCGAGCGATCTCCATTTGTTGTTGACTAAATGATGGTGAACCATTCCGCAGGCCAAGAGAGCGGAAACGGGGACGCGGTCAACAGAAGTGGCCCTGTCGGACAAGATAATAATGCGGTCCTTGTTCTCAATCGCGGCTGTTGCTTCGTTGCAGATGTAGTCGAGATGCTTGATATAACCCTGAACCCCTTCTTCCTTCTTAAAGGTAAGATCGATGATTTTGACTGTCCATTGTGAGTGTAGCTTAGTGATGTCCTTTAAGGCGTTCAACTCATTGATAGATAGAACAGGTGTTGGGAGGAGCAAACGGCTGCATTGCGAGGCATCCATTTCAAGGAGGTTTCCCTGGGGCCCAACATAACACTCCAAGGACATAACAATAGCCTCTCGAATGGGGTCGATTGGCGGATTTGTCACTTGAGCGAAAAGCTGCCTAAAATACTCGTATAGTAGACGCGGAGCTTGCGCTAGGCATGCTAGTGGAGCATCGTTGCCCATTGATCCCAGTGCCTCCTTCTCATCGGTGGCCATAGGGCCAAGGAGTAAACTGACTTGTTCAAAAGTATAGCCGAATGCCTTAAGCATTGGATCCTCCTGGATAGCATGGCTGGTTGGTTTGGGAGCAAGATCGTGAGTACCAACTGCTGCCAAGTTATCATGAATTTTGGGCAGGCTTATTAGTTGATCTTGGAGCCATGCTTTAAAATCCTGGCGATTCGATACGGTGGCCTTCAACTCAGCATCATCAATGATGCGGCCAGCAAGTGTGTCGACTAACAGCATCTTCCCAGGCTGTAGGCGACCCTTTTGAACCACACGTTCGGGGTCGACACTGATGGTCCCAACTTCTGACGCACAGATTATTCTATCATCGTCCAAAATATAGTACCGACAGGGTCTCAGCCCATTTCTGTCGAGGTTGGCACCGCAATATCTGCCATCGGCAAATGTAAACAATGCTGGGCCATCCCATGGTTCCATCTGACAAGCAGCCCACTCATAGAAAGCAGCTTTCGCAGGATCCATGCCAGGGTTGTCCTGCCATGCCTCCGGAACCATCATCATGACGGCTTCTGGAAGAGATAAGACCCCGTTTATGGTCAACAACTCGAGAACATTATCGAAGGCAGCGGAGTCGGATCCACCGTGCTCAACAATTGGATATAGTTCTTCTAGCTCATCGCCAAAAACATCTGATTGCATTACACCCTCTCGAGCGCGCATCCAGTTCTTATTTCCACGGAGGGTATTGATTTCGCCTGGATGAGTAGTTAGATACCGAAGACAGGTATTATGGTGTGGAGAGTACTGACCATTATGGGCCGCCCATCTCAGTGGCTGAGCCCGATCCCAAGATGGGAAGGTATTCGTTGAAAACCTCGAGTGCACAAGTGCAAAGTGCCCTTCATAATCTGCGTTTACCAAATCATAGTAATACTGATATACCTGAATGGGAGCAAGCTGGCCCTTATACACGATGTTTTTATTGGACAGCGAGCATAAATAAAACCAATTGTGTGGTCCAATGGTGTGGGTAGCACGCTTACGGAGGACATAGAGCTGTCGTTCGAAGAGTTTTTCGTCAAATTGGTCAGGGTCTGTAGTCTCTGGCGCATTTCCAAGGCCATACGCAGATGTAAGCACAACAAACGGTTGAAGTATGGCGGGCTCACGCGAAGCAGCCGCAGGGCCGAGAATAGTAGAATCCCTGGGAGGCTCGCGCCAACCCAAAATACGCAAGCCAAGCGACTCAGCGATATTTACTAACTGATTCTTGGAATCTTGTAAAACCTCCTCATCTGGCTTGAAGAACAAGTTGCCCACAGCATACTGTCCCAGAGGAGGGAGCTTAATATCGGTTTCGCGCTCGAAGTTCTTGATGAAGAACTTGTGAGGAATCGATGTCATGACACCAGCGCCATCTCCATCTCGTGCGTCAGAACCAACCGCCCCACGATGGGTCATGTTACAAAGCAAGTTTCGAGCTGTACAAAAATAAATCAGTTATCAAAACGTCAAGTGGGAAAACAGGCATACCATCGCTAACAATCTTGTGGCTGGGCTTGCCCTTGATATGGCTATTTTTTGGTAAGCTGCTGCATCCAAACAGAGGGGATTATTCTCACCAGGTAAATCCAACGCCACAAGCATCTTTCTCTAATGCTGGATCATACAAGCCTCTAAACGTCACATGGTTAGCAATCTACAAGATCGATCTTCCAGAGAAACCTACTGCTTCACAGGAAGAGCTCCAGCCCACGACTCGTTATTCTTGGTTTGGTATTCATATTGATTGTAGGGCTCGTTTTCGGCCACAGTTTGAATATGTCTATCATCGAAATCGTCGGCTCTGCCCATGTTAGGCAAGAGGGCCAGCAACCAGGAGAACTTCGGAATGTTGCACGGAACAGTTGGTAAATGTTGTCTTGTTCCCAGTTATGTGAAAATAGTAGTGTTCCCTACTGATATTTGAGGGCCATTAGTTATTTGGATCCTGCAGATATGTGATTGAAAGAAAATAAAAATGTCAGATTATGGGCTGATTAGACGGAAGTGTTGCTCTGTCTCGGGTGATAGCTTGGGACTGGTCGCCCAGTGGAACTAAGCCCCAATTGCAATCACTCAGTTGGTGCCCCGTTACCGGAAGCTGAGGCGCAAGGCGTAGTAAATAGGCTGTATAAAATCCGAATAGATATGAAGACGAATTGGTGCCTGGGCTGTCGCGACCGGTATTGCGCCTCCGATGCGTGTGCACCTTGGGGGTGCTTCTCCCACGAGCGATTGGCGATAAAGAGCAGATTGGTGATTCGTCGGGTCCACCAACCCTTCCCCCATGGCATGACAACACGAAAGACGCAAGCCGAACAGTCGGATAAGACTAGAGAAGGGATCTGGATGTATTTACCTGCACTGCAATATTGATACTCCGAACTGTGTGTTGATTGCCAGACAAACCACGCTGTCTGCGCATCAATGAATAACCTCCAACTCTACGCACAATTGGTGAAGGCGAGCAAGTGAGTGAGAGATGAGCGGAGAGGTGATTTTTGTAGGAACAGGCAGGAGAGAGAGGAGGGAGTCAGGAATAGGACGTGAGGCTATGGGATGGGTGTACTCTAGCTATGGTAAGGGTGGTGACGGGAGAAATAGGAGCGGCCGGAAACAGAAGGGACTGGAGGGGGATGCGTAGGGATACGGGCAAGAGAGGGAGGGAAGGGCGTGGGATGAGGTTTGGCTGAATAAAGCGAGTGAGCTGTATGGATCCTCCTTACCAGGCACTATAGTCTACCTACAATAGTGCCGAGCTACGTTGGTTGTGCGGAGTACTACTACATACTGCACTGTGTAGAGTAGAGTTTTTGGTGTGTACTATGGCAAACAATGGCCAAGATGTGATAGACGATGGACCAAGATCTCCGGGTTGTACGACGGATTGCACGAGTAGCACCGCATGAAGGTTAGCAACAGTACAACCAGTTGTATGTGGGTTGTACGCCAAATCCAATGTACTCGATCAGAGTCTTGGCCTCTGTCATAACAGGGTATAACAGGGTACTTGAGCACTATAAGACGGTTAGCGGGGGAGATGATGTACCCCGCTAGGTAATATAAGCTCCTCGCTTGTGAGATAGGGAAAGGCGAAGGGTGGTGTAGATACCGGAGGTGGGGGGCAATACATCAGTCACAATACTGAGTAATACCTAAGAAGTCATTTACGTTTAACTCCAATCCGTACACGCCCTCGCCCTCGCACTCGCCCTCGCGCCAATGTTGGTGTTGGGTGAATGCAGTAGAGAGCTGTGGGCATACTGTGACGCGCAGCTAGAAAAGTGTTTTCTTTTGTTATGCAGCTCTTTCAATTGATACACTTCGCATGTCGTGTACGGTACAAGGCACTGCGCATGTATGCACAGCACAAGTCAGACCGTACAGTACGAGCGAACCAGCCGAGCCTGCCCGCTCATACAGTAAAACATAGGAACAGGATACGTTATGGCCAATTGTCTGTGGTACAGTAGTGAAGCGCACCCAGCAGCATGCAAGGTAACTCGGATATCACATGCAACGGCCTGCACCACGGAAGTTGGAAGTTGGAAGCACCACCTATAGCGATGAAAGCGGGTACTGGAACTTGCTGTACTGTACTCATCCTGTACAGCATATTGTATGAGCCTCATCGGAGTTTAAGACGCGTCCCATCCTCTCGAAAGCCAATAGGAGTGCTTGCATTTGGAAGACACCTCGCCAGCCTATTAGATTTTAGATCTGGGCGCTTGTCAACTTCCGTCCGTGCTTGGTTCTCATTTCTCCACATGCATGTGCCAACCTTAAAACCACCATTGTACTAGTTTCACAAGTACTTCTCATAGTGCTGTGCATTATATAGTAGAGTATTGTACCTTCACTTTCATTCCAAAGCTTCCCATACCCATCGTACTCCGAATATAGTAATGTGCAATACCCCATAGCTAACTCAAAGTATTCCCGAATCTATGTACAGTATTCAAAACAGTAAACAGATTGGACGTACATACAAATCAACGTTGAACTCAACTGTGACGCCCAAGTGTCGTCCGGCTTGGGAGCACGGACCCTTAAAACCCCATTGTTGACCTGGGCCAGCAATCGCAGCCTCGCCTTGGCAATCACTCTATTTACAAAGTATACAGCCCACCACACACCACCACGAACGCTGGCAACGACCTTGGTGGTCTGAAAGATTCAAATACGCCGATATAACCAGTCGCACCGTTGCCGGTTGACCCCACCCCCCCTCATATTCTTCGAGATGATGTGCTCACTCCCCAGTCTGGCTCCTCGAGATGTAGGTTGCCCTATTGTTTGGTATGTACGCGATCACTTGCTCACCTCTCATTAATAGTCACACACATTGTGGTACTCCTCAAACCACCATACCAACGACTACCCAGGCCAGCACGACGTCATCACCGGTGCCGACCACCTCTCCCCAAATGCGGGCTCCGGCCAGAATTCCGGGCCGCACCCGTTACGGCGACAACAGGGCCATGCCAGCAGAACGCCATTGGCGCGACTTCGCGCCGATGAAATATATATGGAGCGGCGGAAGCAGAACGTCCAGAATTATGGTAGCTCGTGGATAAAACCACCGGGCGTCGTCAAGAGCCTCCATCAGCTCCGCGAGGAGAAGCGTGAACTTGAGGAGCACCAGGAGGCGTTGCGCCGCGAACAGCTTGCCCAAGAGCTTGCCGAGGCGGAGGCTGCAGACGAACTATTGCAGGGAGAAGGAGGCGATGGAGAGATGGAAGAAGCACGAGATCTTGACGACGATATTCCTGAAGCCGACATCACAGGGTTAGACCAGGATGAGTCGGGCAGCGAGGACGATTTGGACGCTGATGAAGCTGCTGCAGCCACCATGGCACAACGCATTCCTGACGAGATGTATCGAGATGCGCTGGTACGTGGCAACGAAGGTCATAGCCACGGGTACGGGAGTGAGCCGGGATTAGCATCTGATGACGAGGACGGGTCTCAAATGCTTCAAGAGGATGACCTACTCCATGAGCAAGGGCTCGAGGACAACGCAGACCTCGATATGGATATGGACATGGACGCTGATTTGGACAGTGGAGTTCCAGAGTCGGCTATGGGTGGCTACGAACACACAGACACTGAGGAAGAATTAACAAGCTCAAGTGACGAAAGTGAGGGCGTAGGTGGTTTGCCTTTCGGGCGGCAGGCGAATGAACGTCTTCGTGAGAGCAGTGGGTTTCAGAGCAGCCCAAGGTCGAGTAACCTTGGTCCTGGACTTGTAGGAAGCGGCAGGAGGAACACTTCATTTCGAGAGATTCATGACGGGGAGTCTCATCACTCAGACCAAAGTATCAATTAAACAGTGATAACTCCAGGTTGCATGATATTGATATTGCCCACTGTGGTATAACGGGATATCTAATTAAGAATATGTAGATGGTCTCTGAAAACACCACGCATTTTCAACTCTCTTGGCTGAAATGCTGAAATGCCATGCAGCAGCTTGAATTGTGCCTTGCTTCATCCCACATCCAGAGTATTTATACACCTTCAACGCCACGTATCAATTCAGAAATCTAGAACAGCCAGACGTAGATGAAGAGGAGCATAACAGCCGCGAAGAAGCCAACCCAAACCCTCCAGCCAACGCCGGTTTTCTCTGCCATGAGAAGCATCCTATTCATAGTCCCCCTTAACCTCACTCTTGTGTTGTCAAACGAGTCGTTCATCTTTTCGGCTAGTGCTGAAGACTCGCGGATCTCGTCGCCGATTGCAATCGTCATCTGAAAGAAAACTGTCAGTGTCACCTTCCAACGTTGGAGCTCCAAGAATACATACATCTTTTAACTGTTTCACCTTTCCCAGAATACCCTCGACCTCCCCATCGTTTTGACTCTCCAACTCGTTCAAAGTAGCATCACTGTACTGCCCCCTAGTGTTTTTCACGTTATTACCTATCGTCTGGGCTTCACCAAAGCCACATCACGCCGTAGAGTCAAAGCGTGTGTCGCACACAAGAATTCGTACCTTGAATTGGGTGTTGCTGGCCTATACGCTTGCCTCTCGGGCCCCAATCCTCCACCGCCGCTGTATCCATAACCACCATCGTTGCGTGGAGAACCGTTGTTTCCATTTCTCGCCCGGCCAGCTCCACCGCCATCGTATCCTTCGAAGAGAGCGCTGCGAGGATCTCTCTGGTGTAAAGACGACGGTCCGAACCTGGAAGTTTGAGTTAATGGGCTTGAATTCCACAATTTTGTAACAAATGACGTCGCGGGATAATCAAAGAAGCTGAGGCGCGAACCAGCCAGGTTCGCCGTGCTTCTTGCGGCGACAACGCCGGCTGGTAAGATCGATCATAACGTGGCTGAAGTGTACTCGTTCAGCTAGCCCGGCGACATCTTGAAAATAGCATAAGTGTGCGTACGCCTGATGTTTGAAGCCTGGCTAGCCTGCGGGTCGCAACTTTGAGGGCCATCATCGGGTGATCTGGACACATTGTTTCGCCAAACGCAAAACCCCCAGGAGAAGTACACGCACACATACCTTGAGGCCATAGTTACGGCGGAGAAGATAAAATCTGGACAGGAAACGTGGGTTCGTTTGCCTGCTACCAGACGGAAATAGCTCGCTTCACAACACTAATCCCCGTCTAGATTGTTGACGCTGTCCCAGAACGCCTGGGCATAGGCGATAGTCGATTTATAGAGGTATCGATTATCCGGTGGCAAGATTTGATCTTCAACCAACACCACAATTTGACGTTTTCAAATGAGATAGACTGGCGATTTTGGAAACCGTGTCACGTTTACAATACTTAAAAACATATCAGAACTTTAGCACGTGCTTTGTGCTGTTAAAGCCGTTGTTGTCCACCACCACGTGCATTTCAAGTCCAACACGGAATGGCTACAAAAGGCGGGCAAACCATAACATTGTAATTCAGAGACTCTCATGGACACCGTAATTTATTAGGTGGGCTTTTGAAGAGGGGGTGGGGGTATATGGGCAACATTATGACACTAAAAGGACATACACTGCAATAGGAAGAGGAACGTCGATATGTAAGCTCATTGTATCGCTGGCCAGACGCTTTTCATCGATGAATTGATTCTCGACGGTAGATGTTCTCATAGTAGCCCATGTTTAGTGCCCATGATCTACTCATCCATCTTATCTTCGTCGGCGGGGGCCTCGAAATCTCCATCGTCGTCCTCGTCCTCGTCCTCCTCGGGAAGGTCCTTGGCGGCCTGGGCGAAATCGATCTGGCGGCCACGAGTGCGTCTACCACCGCTGATGATGTTGCTGGTATCGATCTCCTCCATGTTGTCATCATCGGCTTCGTCGACTGGGATGTGTTAGCAGATTGATCGGTCAACAGTAGAAGCGTTTCAAGACCATACCGACTGGAGCAGCCTATTGCAAACATTAGTTTAGTTATAGACATAACAGGGGTCGCAATCTCAAATACTGACCTCATCGACCTCATCGTCACTGGAGTCCTCATCCTCCTCCTCTTCGCCCATGCTCACATCTTGGGTTGGGTCGGCAGCCTTGCCCTTTCCCTTGTTTTCAGCACCTTGCTGGTCGCCACCCTGGGCTTGGGTAATTGAAGTGTTGATTTCGGACATCGTAGCTGTCGTTGTTGGCACTTGAGGTAATTGACTGTACGGTGGAAGTGTTGCGGCGAAGACAATTGGGTCTCAGCCAGAACCGTGTTTATGTGGAGTTCAGTCGCGAGCTCTGACGCGTGGGCGAGTTAGGTGGGGCAATATCATGTGACACAGCCTAGATCTTTCGGGTTGGGGAACCTGGTTAGGTATGCGAAAGCGCTCCAGACGGGCCATGATCGCATCACCGCTCATCTCGGTATCTTTTGATAAGGAACTCACCCTCGAATATAATCACATTTCCGCTCCCGGCTGCCTCGATTACTCTATCTGTCCTAATTGCTACTCAGCATGATTTATACTTAGAACATCAACCTACAACAGTATATATTGGCAGGGCAAACGTTCCTCGGTGTGCGCCCACAACCGCCATCGTTGAGGTTGAACCGGAAATGATCGCAGAACTGCTTGAAAGTTTCCGATTGTTACTGCAAAAGCAGCTTGGATCGGAGCAAGGACAATTATCGACCTGATCCGTTTTGATTCCCGATCAACGAGGATCTAATGGGCCGAACCAAGATCATTTCTCCTTACCGTCTTTCATATACGACTCGATAAACGATGGAAGCCTCTTCATCTCAGCCGATATTGGCACAAATCCTACACCCCAGTTCACCTGCAGGGCATATAACTGCTTTAAGAGCTTTGAATAATGATATTATTGGCCACCAACAGAGGAAGGAGGCTTGGGTTGGGCACGGAATCTTGGACTCAATAGTGCAGGCCGCGGCTTCCCAAGAAAGTAGACAGGACAGCAAGTCGGGACAGGAACCAGCAGTGGATGGAGAATCATTGAGTGAAGATGAGACTCTGAGATTGCAAGCTCTGTCCATCCTTGGGAGTCTGGCGTATGGTGAGCAGCCTTTTTAAGTCAAATCAAATTATGTTACACTACTAAAGCATACCAGGTGGACCTCAATTCATAGCACCATTACACTGCGCATCCGCTCTGCCTGCCATACTGTCGAATCTTTGTCCGTCTACAAACCCGCCACAATTGGTTTCGACAGCACTGCAAGCTCTGTCCAACCTGACAGAGTCAACTTGCTTATCATTGGCATTAAGCTCTTTTAGCATTACCTTGCTTGCGGACTCCGTCTTTTCGGCCCCTCATGTTGGCTCTATATACAAAATTTTCAGCCAATCCTCGACATCACTTCATACACGCAGCCAAGTATGTATCGCGGCATCTTTGATAAGTAAACTTTGTCAAAACGAACGTCATCGCTCAATCCTTGCCAATGCTGGAGTGTTAGACGCTCTGGCCGTTAGACTGGCTGAAATTATTGCCCTTCAGGGGCTGGTTATTCCTGGAGCTGGTGTGGCGGTAGAGAAAGATGGCCTTTTAAACAGGTTACCCTACACAGAAGGTTCCGAGGGCGCCGACCTTGCGATCATTCTGGAATGCATCGCTATCATTGTAGCCGATTCGAAGCTTCGGGCTTGTCAGCTTATTTATTCCAGTGCCATACTTGCTGTGTTCCCCCTTTACCCAATAACTGATTTTACTCCAAACCGTTCAGCCAAAGCAGCATGGGCTGCCTACAACACCTCTGAGCCATCAAGCCGACAGGGACACATGAATGCTGTCGATTACCTGATTCCCAATGTCTCTACAAGTTACACAAACGGCGTTTCCGGCATTGGCTCTGCATTTCCTCCCTTGGGGACGCAAGATTCCATCATGCAAGACAGCGGTTCCAAGACAGCCGCATGGCCTCCCCGCAACCCCGTGGGCGCGGAGCTACCACCTGTTAGCGGCGGTGAAGGTGACGCCGAAGACCCTGAAAGCCCATTGGTATCGTATTTAATATGGCTTACGAGGTCGAGCACTGACATTGGTCGGCTAATGGCAGCGTACCTCCTGGCAGGGCTATATAGAGCAGGAGTTACAAGCAAGTCTCGAGAGTTGTCAATCGGACTTTTGATCATTCCCATACTGGTTGGGTTACTTGAACGAACCGTGGAACACTCTTCGGCCAACGATGCACGACAGACTGCCAAACTGTGGCTGCTCATGGAACGCACGCCCGCGGTAATCGCGAAGCTGATTATTGACAGCGAAAACCTACAGAAATCTGCGTATGACGCTGGAATTATTAGCAAGCTCGCAAGGATGATGAAATCTTCATATGAAAAGGTGCCAACCAACAATGAAGCTCGTACGTGGTCATCAGGCGCGCCGCCTGGCTCTGAGATCGATAAGGATGATGGATTGCATGCGTCAAGGTCGTCGAAGCTTGGAGATAGTGGATTTTCCGCCCTTCTTGTTCACAAGATCAAGGTCCGCGAAAGTGTGCTCAGGGCAATAGCGGCTCTTGTTCCCTTTAAAGACGAATACCGAAAATCCATTGTGGAACAAGGCACCATGCCATTTATCGTGGAATCACTGAAGCCATACCCCGAGAAACCGTCAAGCAAATTAAATGACAAGTCAGAAACAAACCCCAAAACAAACGGGAGCGAGGTAACTAGTCTTAGGTCTGGGTTTGGGATAAACCCAACTTCTGTCCTAATCGCAGCTTGTGGTGCTGTTCGCCATCTTTCGCGCTCAGTTAGCATATTGAGGACGACCCTGGTGGATAATGGAGTCGTTATGCCGATTTTTAATCTTCTGAGCCATTCGGATATCGAAGTTCAGATAGCGGCAACTGCGACAGCTTGTAATATTGTGACTGAATTCAGTCCGATGCGTGAAGTATGTTACGAGGGAGTGCTTCACGTTGACTTTGCTGACAAGCTTCTAGACAATTTCGGACGCCGGCGTATTGAAAATCCTTTGCCAGCACGCGCACTCCGCCAATGTAAATCTTCGCCTTAATGCGCTTTGGGCATTGAAACATTTGGTGCAGTCCGCTGGAAATGATATTAAAATGGCGTGTGTCGAGGAACTTGGACAGGGCTGGCTCGTACAACTCATCTGTGAAGATACTGAGGATGATGCCGCTTATACATCATCTACAAGATCGACAGTTGTGGACCAAGACAATGATGTCCACATGAACTACTCGGACGATGAGGACTATGAGCAAAATATGGCAGATAATGCGGCAGCTGTGGCTTCCGCAAGCAGAAGCCCGGATTTCAGCCAAAAGCTCCCAGAGACGGAAAGGTCTAAAGTGGTTTCGGGTTCGACGAGTCAACTTGTGAATTCTAGATTCGCAGCTCTCCATAAAAGCGAGCTCAACGCAAGCAAAAAGGCTCGGGAAAATGATACTGCGGTACAAGAGCAAGGTCTTGACCTGATTCGGAATCTCATTGGCGCCTACAACAGTACTGGACCAGCTGAAAATTCTGATATGATCGACTTTCTTTTCCATTCGTTTGGCCAGGACCAAATATTTGAAATCCTGGCATCTAAGTTGAGGCCGAAGGTTATAAATCCTTTTAGCAAAAAGGGTTCGGATAATGGAAGTGGCAATGGCGAGACAAGAATCGTGCCGCCCCAGCCTGAAATTATCACATGCGTCGAATACATACTTACTAATGTAGCTGCAAGTGTCCCGCGTCACCGACAGCAGGTTGTGGCTCAGACGGAATTGCTAAAGCTTGTATTGGAACAATCCAGCCATCCAGACAAGGAGGTGAGGTTGGCACTTTGCTGGCTCGTCATCAACCTGACATGGGTCGAAGACGATCAAGACAGTGTAACTCGCACTCAACGGGTCCGAGAGTTGACAAAGTTGGGGTTTCTCGCGAAGATGGAAGTTCTGGAGCAAGACTGCGATTTAGATGTTCGTGACAGAGCAAAAACAGCTCTTTGGCAAATGAAGCAGACTGTTCCGGGTTCATCGCGATAAGCCCATGAGCAGAAAGGGATTCTTCTAGCTTGTATATAATGGTAGATACGTTTTATTGAGTAACTTCACTACTATCCAGTCGCATGAATCGGCGCAATTTTGAGTCGAGCTTCATCCAATGGCAATAGGATTTTGAGTATTGTATAGGTATTTGGCAACGCTCAGTGAGGACATTTGGCCGAGGAGGAGAGGGACAGATAAAGTTGCCATGAAAGGTATTTAGCAAGCACTGCCTAGTAGATACATGCACTAACGTAGGTCGTGGCGTAACCGGCACAATGGCGTAACCGGCA